>PVJL010010569.1:0-48503 GCA_004026885.1 Lyroderma lyra | reverse complement strand
AACAGAGAGCCTGCTTACATGTATCCGGCATCTACCTAGCCCCAGGGGGCCGGTTAACCGAGAGTCTACTCTAGTTTCATATATAAAAATCACGTCATTCTTTACATATAATATAATCTCAACTCTGCATTTTTACAGAATATTTTGTACTTTTCTATTGCTATGTCGTAAGAATTTTTCTTATTTTAAATATAAATGTATACCCCTACTTTTTATAAACTTCACTTTTTTGGCCGTGTGCTATTACATTCCATATTCACAATGTTTTGTTTTGTTTTTTTCATGCAAAAATTCCCTTTTGCTGTGACACCACAGGCGGTTGCTGTTACTCTTTCTACCTGCAGAAGTGTTGTGCAGCGATGAGAAGCTGGTTGTTGGTTCAATTGCAAAGAAAACAAGTCCGCAGGATCTGGCCAACGATAGGTGTCACGTTCACCCTCGTGTCCAAAACTAGGAAGCGTTAACACGTGTGCTGTCACCCTAAGCACACGTGTGGGAGGACTAGCCTGGCTCCCCTGTCACTGGTTTTCAGTCGCACCCGTGACGCCCTGGAAGTGAACATCAGGCTGGGAGAGACACGTTCCTGCCTCCTGGTGAGCACAGCGCAGGATCCCACAGAAGAGACTGCGAACACAGAGACCAGAATGTGCCGAAGGGGGTGCAACCAGACCACGCGGATCTGTGTAGGCTGTGGAGCAGCCCCAGTGTTGTCATTTGCTAATTAAATGCAAAGAACCGCTTCTCACTTCGTAGAGACATATTTCATTCATATGCATTATCTAGACCCTGTAACATAAAAGGCGAAGCGATGCGAGTATTTCTGGTTTGGCTTTTTAACTCCGCTTTTACAGAATGACTAAGCCGTTTTGAATTCATAAATATATCACACTTACGTAAGAGTGTCCACAGCGGATGGTCCACCATCACGCCAGTTGCTGGTTTACTCCCCGCCTGCACTTCCAGAATTAGAAGGGTGCTGTCTAGACTCGGTGACGTGGGTGCAACTCAGGCTGTGACCCGCCTGACCTGGGGGACCACTGCTGTCGAGAGGTGCCATCCCCGTTTGGGCTCCTGAGACGCCTTTTGTCTCAGTGCTGTTTGCAGACAGACTTTAAAAAGCCGTCCTGGGAATGCGTCTCCGCCAGGAGTTCAGTCCGTCAAAACGGGGACAGGAGTTGCGCTCTGTTCTTAAAGTGCAGCTATTTGTGTACCGGGGATACTGGCCGGCGACAAGCACTCCGCTGCGTGTGTGGGACCTGAGCTCATGGCACCCCGGAGCCCAGGGGGTGGGGACGAACCGGAAAGGAGAGCACCCCCGCCCGGGTGGCTGCTGTCTGGCTTCCTGAGACATTCACCCCACCCTCCCCCCACACGTGGGGGTACAGTCAGAAAGAGCCCAGCTAGTCTTCTCTGCTTAGTTGAGAATTGTTGACATTACTCTTTTCTTCTGGAAAAATAATAAAGCGCTTCACAGGAGCGTGTGCGGGGCGGCACCTGTTGAGAGCAAGGAGCATTCTTCCCTGGGCCCGAGGGGAGTGGAGGGTTATGCAAAATTTGGTGTCCTGGCAACTCTAAGTCTGGTTTTATTTTTTAAAAACGAGGCATCAGTCCCCTGGCATGGCTCGTTCTCCAGGTGGGGAAGGGCAGGGGCCTGAGGCCAGCGGCCTGCCCGTCAGCGGAGGCTGCCACTGGGCCACACAGAGGTTGACTCAGGGCTCCCTGGCACCAGCACTGAAAGACGGGGACAGGGTCATCAGGGCACGTGCTCGGAAAGCCCCGCCCACCTCAGAGGCCAGCCGCCCCGCTGTCCTCAGCGCGTTGACTGTCATCCATGCCTCTCACTGACGACACGGAGGCACAGGCTGACGGAGATGTCTAGCGGAGATGTGGGTGCGAGCACGACTTCCAGGTGACCACGGGGTCCCGAATCACTTCATGGCGACGCCTGCCCCTCACAGAGGGCGCGAGGTCCAGCAAGGGAAGGGCTAGGAGCACCCTGCGCCAGTGCTTCCTGCCCCGGACTGTGAATTTGACCCAAGTAGTTTATTAAGTGACAGCCCCCCGGCAATGACTCACCTTAGCACGCATCCGTACTCCTCATTGTGAACGGGGCCTTCCATTCAATCTTAACCTTGAACACAAAGTTACACATAATTCTTCTGTCTGTACTGACAGATATTGAAATGCCCAGCGTGAGGGTCTGGGAATTAAAACCTTGACAACGGATCCCATCCAGCTGGGTCACGGGGAACTCGCTGGCGTTTGGCGTGCTGACTGGGTCACCGCCGCAGCCCATTGGTTTCACAGTGGCACTCGGATGTCACTGTGTGGGCGTCACAGCGATATGGAATTGCTACACATCGTTTTTGGAAGTAGCACATATATGCATAATTTTTAAAAATCAAAATCTTTCTGGGTTTGGATAAAATCCGGTCTGATGAGTCAAAATTATTTACTGAAGTTAATTTAGATTATAAGAGACCTACATCTATTTTTCTTAAAAGGAGAATGACCTCAAGGGCTACATTAAGATAGCCTACGCTCCGTCCCCAAAAGATGAACATGAAAGAGCATCTGTGCTTCGCTGGTGAAGATGGGTGAGTGTGCGCGCATGTGCCCGCATGTGCCCGCGTGTGTGCACAACAGCACAATGTAGTGATGTGTGATCAGCACGGGAGCTTTAGAACAGGTTACCAAACTTCCTGTAGAACACAATTCAGGAGAGAGCCCAGACAGGAAGCGCCACCCACGCCAGACAGGCGAGGACCGCTCTGCCGAACTGGCTGGGCCTGGAATGGAGGGGCAGTAAGGTCTGCAGGGGGTTCGCCACCGTCCTGGGCCCCCTCCCGGATGGGGCAGAGGAGACCGTCCCCACCATGCCCACCGCCCCTGCTGTACGTGTGGGGGCAGCGTCCACCTGGGGGACCGATGTGGTACAGGCAGCCTCTGGCGGGAGTGACCGTGATGCTCCGGCTGGCACTCAGGGCTGTCCCCTGGCTGGGCTGCTCTTCGGCTGCAGAGCGGGAGAGTCGAGGATGCAACGAAGGGCACGGCCTTGGCCTTGTGTAGGGGCCCGGCCGCCAGCTGGGTTCATCGGCGTGGACCCAGCCTACGCCGGCAGGGCTTTCCCTGTGGAATCTTCCAGGCCTGTTCCGATCCTAAACTCCAGTGAAAATTGACCTCACACTCACACATTTGAATATTTACTTGGGCTGGGGAGATTTTATTATCAGTTAAAATACTTTAGAGTTCATATTTCCTATAATTAGAGAAAAGAACAATTAGCACTTTGTAAACACCTACCATTTTCTAGCTCTTGTGCTCGGCCATTGTATTTCATTTTTAATTTTAATTTTTTTTAGTTCTCCCAGTATCTTTATTAAATAGCAAATGTAATTAAATAAAAAAAAATAATTCATTTCTACTGGAATACATCTTAAGGCATCTTTCATTCCTGGAGGCCATTCACCTGGCCTACTTGGCTAACTGAGGTGTCATCTGTGATAATCACATGAAGACCTTTCTGTCTGTGCTTCTATTTAAAGTAAGGGACTATCTAATGGAAAAGATGAAATGTTCAAAGTGGCTGGGGTAGTTATCAGATGTGGATTCGCGGGGGATGGAAGAGATGGACGAGATCCCTGGGCTGCAGGTGAGGGACTTGGGCCCCTCGGTTTCTTGATGTCAGCCTGTGCGACCCTGAGTGGGGAACCCCTCTAGGCATTCTGGCCTGCAGAAACGGTGAGGTAATAAATGGGTGCTGGACAAAGCCCCTGAGTGTGTTTTAACTTGTGATGCAGCAACAAATAACTAGTACGTATCCCCAACTGTACTACTGAGAATGCATTGTGCGTGACGGTGGTGCCATATGGAGTTTCTGATGTTGGACCATTTTTGACATGTAAAGTAATGGCAGTTTCCTGGAGTTCAGTGACTCCTTATGCTGAGTGGTTCGTTCTCTGGTTAGAGGACTGAGACTCTCAGCGGGTAGAGGACACCTGCAGTCCCTGCCACGTGACTCTCTCCATCGGTCGTTTATGTGGTGGTTGGCTCTGGAGTGCAGCAGGGGAATTTCTGACTTCTTCCATGTTCAGTCTCAAAGTCCTCCTTTATGGGACTTGCTGATGAGGCCAGGCCCCCCCAGGGTAATCTCCCCACCGTTTTTATTCAATCACAGTCGACATTCAGTAGTAGTTTATGTTAGTATCAGGTGTACAGCATAGTGCTTAGACATTCACGTAAGTCATGCAGTGATCCCCACCTGGCACCCTACATAATAATTACAAAATTATTGACTATGTCTCCTGTGCTGAACTTTACATCCCCATGCCTATTTTGTAACTAACTACCAATTTGTACTTCTTAATCCCTTCCCCTTTTTTCACCCAGCCCCCCCAAATCCCTCCCATCTGGTAACATCAGCTTGTTCCCTGTATCTATGGCTCTGTTTCTATTTTGTTTGTTCATTTATTTTGTTCTTCAGATTCCACGTACAAGTGAGATCATGTGGCATTTGTCTCAGTCTTATTTCACTTAGTGTAATACTCTCTAGGTCCATCCATGTTGTCACAAGTGGTAATATTTTATTTTTTATGACTGCATCGGCCATTTCAAATATGTTACTTTTTACGGCAGAGCGATGGGTGATTTTGGGGACCCACCATGCTCTCATATTGATTTCCAGTTTCCATTGGAGACTCAGTTTGAGAAACTCTAGGGTAAAGGGTGCATGGTTGTGGGGTGCGAGAAATTCTTAGGAGTAAAGAACGTGGTGACTCTCACTTCGCCTTAGTGTACAGAAGGGACACCAGCAAAGGACAGCAGGTGCACAGGGTACTAGGGACATGAAAGGGGCACTGGATAGTCAGGCTCTGTGGGGTGGCGGAGTTCTGCGGAAGGCTTCTCAGAAGAGGTGGCAGCTGCGTTGGGGCCTGTAACACGAACCCAGGGCATTCCAGCAACAAATGCACCAAAGAAAGGGGCAGAGTTCTGGGTGAAGGGGCGTTAGGGCCCTGGGTGTTTGGGGAGTTAGGTGGAGCTAGAGCCTGCGGTGGGGGTGGGCGGAGCTCGTAAGAGCCTTGTGTTGTCCTGTCACTACCCTGACACGATGCAGCTGCTGGAAGGGCCCAGTGACCCGTTGCCCGGCACTGACTTGGAAAGCGCCCTGGTTCGCCGGCAGGAGCACCCCGTGGATGTGAGTGAGCACGATGGGACCCGCATCCTAGAGGTGAGGGGAGAGCAGGCGGGTGGAATGTTGGGAGGCGGTTTTAGAGCAGACGACTTCATGTCTGTTGTCGTCATTACACAGATGAATCATCTGGAAGCATTTCCGGAGGACAGAGTGCGTGCGTGGTTAGACCTCCATACCTGTAGCACAGCGGCTCCAGCCTGCCTGCCCAGCATCCGGCTGAGTGACATGCACTGAGCCCCGCCCAGGCGCTGGGGGCGGGCCTGCTGGGGGAGGGGCTGTCTGGGGTGGGGCTGCCTGGGGGCGGGGCTGCCTGGGGCGGGACTGTCCGGGGTAGGGGCTGCCTGGGGGCGGGCCTGCTGGGGGAGGGGCTGTCTGGGGCGGGGCTGCCGGGGGAGGGGCTACCTGGGGCGAGGCTGTCTGGGGGCGGGGCTGTGTCGGGACAAGCTCGTAGAGAGGGAGTCAGGAAAGGAGCAGGGACGGAGTGGGACTGGAGTGCCATCAGGATTCGATGGGCGGAGGGGAGGGGCAAAGCGTCGCCTGTGAGGGGACACCCCAGAAAGAGGCTTTTGGAGATGAAGTTGTGCCAAGTAAACAGCAGTTTTGGAGCTCAATTGTGCATGGCGGGAAGGGAGGTGGGACACGGGAGCCATCTCTGTTCAGGTGACTGATGAGTGAGACAGCTCAGATGTGCTGGAACGGGGCGGAGCGAGCGCATTACATATGTTGGGGAGCTGTCTCGTGTGGCACGGTTGGGAGTGGGAGGCCTGTGGGGAACCCACAGCGTCGCCCTTAACAGTGTGGGAAAAATCACACTTGGAGGCGGTGTGACCACTGGACCTGGAATTGGTCAAGTCTGTTTTGCAGGGGCGGGGAGGCAGTTGTAATATTGTAACCTCTTTCAGGAAGTGAGGCTGACACTGAAACAAGAGGGAGGGAGGAGGGGTGAGGCCCTCCAAGCCTGATGCCATAAGGTCTGGATGCCAGAGAGACAGGGTACATGGGAAATCAGTTGGCGACCTTGGGGAGGGAGCAATGGCAGGGTAAACTGAGGCAGGAGATGAAGGCGGGCCCCACGAGTGCCCGTGTGTTACTCACACGCACAGCGCAGGGCCAGTGTTGAGGGCAAGCAGGTTGGACCTGATGCCGACCCATCCGGTGGAGGCTTTTCTCAGCACTCGGGGACGTGGGCCCTGAAAGCAGGGGCGTTCACACTCAGTCTTTTAAGTCTTACAGTTTCCCGTATCCTAAGCCAGAGATTATAAAACCAGAATAGTTTTACAGGTAAATGCTGGGGTGAACAAAATCAGGACAAAATCAAAATACGTACCTTTTCTTTTTTTTATTTTTTGCATTTTCTTCATCATCAGTCATATTACTGTTTGCACAGGCAGGCAGCTTGATATTAGCAGGTCTCCCAGGATCCGTGTGTGGGTGGGGGGTTACGTCGGAGAGAAAAGGGAGAAGAAAGAAGTGGACTCAGGCTGGAGAAGAGGGAAGCATCTCCAGGTTAACAACCAACAAGACACTGTCGCGATTATTCAAAGCAGCAACCTGAGATAAAACTCCATGGATGTGACGGATCCACGCAGCGCCCATTAACCCATCCGAGAAAATCTCCGGCAAGCTCCCGGAAGACGTCCCGGGGCCGGGAGTGGGGGCAGGGTATAAATCAACGCGAGGGACCTGGATTCAGGGCCAGTGCCCAGCTTGCTGGTTAGCAAAGGAGCCGTTGCCTCCGGGACACAAACGCTGGGACTCGGCTAGTTTCGATTTCTAGCTCTGATTCTGTGTGACTGTGCCACCGAAATGACGATTTCTCACTTTACATCTCACCATTCTTGATGGGGCCGGAGCTGGTACAACATTCCTTTCCGTCGAGAATGATTTCACCCTTGACGCTCAACGGCGACAGCGCATATGGCGACACGGCGTGGTGTTTACGACTGCCTCGCCGTGCTGCTTTTCTGTTCCTTTCTGTCTTTTGTTTTCTTTTTTCTTTTCTTTTCGTAAGCAGGGAAATAATGTGGTTTAATGCAGTGGCGCAGCACAATGGGAGCTAATGAATAGAGCGTGTTGCGCTGGAGAGCGTGCAGTTCAATTACTGGTGGTGCCAATCAAGTCAGAAATATTAACCATGGTAACCGCAGATCTCCGGCGCTGTAGCTGCATCGGGGGGCAGTCGCTCTTTGGGACTCGGGGGTCCCGGGAGGGAGAAGGGCTTGGAGGGACAAAGGCACCGCTGAGCGAGTGAATGCCACCGTCACCACTAGGGGCCTGGACGGGCTGCCGCTCCGAGAGGTCCTGCTGCGCAGGCCCAGGGCTGGCTTTCCGGAGAACTCGCGGACTCCAGGCGGGAGGACACAATGGCCGGGAAATACGTATTTAGGGGAGCTGAATAGGGTGAGAAGAAAGAAAGTCACACGCTACGGCTCACTCGTGACCCAAATGCTCCAGCTCCGTCAGGATTGGGGGCTGGGAGTTGTGTACAGGGTGAGCAAGGTGTTCTAAGTTGTGTCCCTCCCACATTCATAGGGTGGGGTCCCGAGCCCAAGCCCCTCAAAATGAAGCTTTATGTGGAAGTAGGGTCCTTGCAGGTGTAGTTAGTTCAGATGAGGTCACACTGGAGCATGGTGGGCCCCTGGTCCAAATAGCTGGCATCCTCGTACAGAGGGGATACGTGGATGCGGACATGCACAGGGACAATGCCAGCTGAAGGCAGAGGTGAGGGTGACACGTCCACAAAATTGCCAACAAGCCGCCAGCAGCCGGGAGGGGGGTCAGGAGCAGGTCTCCCTCACAGCCTCCAGAGGACCAGCCCGGCTCCCACTCTGATCTTGGACTTCTGTCCTCCAGAACCAGGATGATACATTTCTGTTATTTAAGTCACTGAGTCCGTGACAGCCCAGGCCAAGTGATACAACTCAGATCTGTCACCTGTGAGCTTGGAGAGCGGCGCCCAGTTGTCTGTGTTTCTGCAACCCACCAGGAGATGCTGCTGCAAACTCTGGTTCCATTAGAATAGTCTGGAGGTGTTTTCCTAAAAGATGGACTTCCGGACTCCCTTCCTGGCAGTGGTCGTCCTGTCCACCCCCCACCCACTGTCCCCAGGTTCTCTGAGTCGCAATCTCACAGGTATGTCTTAGAATTCATTCTGAATCCAGGGCCCTGGTCTCCTCAGGGCGAGTCTGATGCGTGTCCCCTTTGCACGGCAGCTGCTTTTCCAATAGGGAATCCTCACGTGTGTACAGTGTTTCCGGTTTATAATATGACTTTAACATGTATCACCTCATTTGCTTAATTTTAGGTCCTGACCCACTCGTGGGGAAGGCTGAGAAAGGAGACCCTTCCCTTCGTTCGGCCATCCCTCGGTGAGCCGGACACGGGACGCGGGCCTGTTTTCGGCTCTGTCCCCAGTCCCCAGGTGGGTGCTCGAGGATGCCGGAGTTCTGGGGGAAGCATGTAGGTTTGCTTCATAGCCCGAGCATCTTGCAGTACGTGCGTGTCTGAGGCTTGGTCATTGGCTTGGTTGGCTCTCCTTGGGAAAGGATTCCAGAAGGTGGTCTTGACCCTGTCCCCACGGCCAGCCCCTCGGGGGCTCCTCTGTCTCTGTCTCTCTCTCACTCTCAGCTGCCTGGCCCCTCACGATTTCCCCCGGTTTACTTCCCCGGGGCTCCCTGCGCACCTGGGCCTGCCCCTCCCGCTCCCCGTGAAGACGTAGTGGGCCGCAGCCCTCACCCTGTGTTACTCCAACCTCCTCTGAGCAGTCAGTGTGCAGACAGGCCCCCTGGGATCAGGTTCCAGTTCAGTGTCTGAAGTGGCCCCAGAGCTCCGTGGGTCCAGTGAGCTGCCAGTGGCACACAGGCCACACTCTGAGGACCAGGCACTCAGCAGATGCTGACTGACTTACTCCTCACCACAGCCCGTGAGGTCGGTGGCATGTTCTTCCTGCTATGGGGTAACAGGAGGGGACCGAGGCACAGGGTGGTGGCATGACTTGCTGAAGGCTACACAGCAAGGAAGTGGCAGAGCTGGGTTTGGAACCCAGGAAGTCTGGCTCCAAGGCCCGTTTTCTTGTCACGTTGTTGTGCTGCTTTTCACACTGGCTCTCTGTGGTCCCCCCACAGCCCGCTGCCTCTCCCCCATGCCTCCGTGCGAGGTAACCCACCGATTGCCTCCCCTCAACGTTCTCATCTGTGAAATGGGGCTGTGACGGTACCTCCCTCGCAGGATCGCTCTGGGGACCGAGCACAGCCATCTGTGAGGCTGACTTCTCCTCTTCCCCTCTCCCTCCTCCTCCTCATGTGCTTAGTGAAGTGGCGTTAACGCCACGGCCTGTGTGGAGCCGCCTCTGCAGGACTGCTGAGCTCTGGGACCTGTGACTGCGTCTCTGAGCAGTGGGCAATCATAATTCCTTCCTCCCGGAGTTACTGTGTGACGGCGAACCCGAAATGCATGTGCGAGCTCTTCCTGTAAGCTGGGCCTGGAGGAAGCTGTTAAAAAGTGGCAGTTCCTATCATTTTCATTCAGTGAACACGCCGCGTTCGGCCACGCCCAGACGGCCTCGTGCAGGTAGCGTCGAGCACGTCCGCACACACCGTCTTACTTAACCTCCGGCCCTGCCTGCTCACGTGCACCACGCCGACGAGAGAACCGCGTCACAGAACCGGGGTGACTGGCTCAGTGCACGTGCTGCCTTAGTGCTGGGACGGAGCTGAAACCCCCACCCACGTCCACCAGTTCTTCCCACAGGGGTCCGTGGTGTGACCCCGGCAATGAGAGACCCACCGCGTGCAGAACGAGAAGACACCACGTGTGTGAGCTTCGGCAGCTGACCCTGCAGCTCTGCCCCGTATCTGCTCCTGTACCGCAGAGCTTGCGTGGGGACACTTAAGGCCCTTCGTTTTCATCATGTCTCCGTGATGCTCTTTCTTCTCACGCGTGGCCCCTGTCGGGATGACCATTGCTGGTGGTGGCAGGGTAGAGTAGGCACGTCCAAGTAACCAATCTGTCCTTGACCTTTTAGACGCGTCCCTTTAGCTGGTCCCTGAGAGCTAAGACCCCGGAGACAAGATGTTGGGGTCAGAGGGGGAATGGTTTAGCAGCCCCTGTGCTCCTGGTAGCACTGATGCCCGCTTCATCATCCGTGATATAAAATGTGAATGCTGAGCCCAGACTATGTCAGAGCAGCGTGTGCCCGTGTCCCACCGGCACTCACAGGTGGACCAGACGTTGTCGTGGGGACGGGGGACCGTGTCCCTGAGTCGACCTGGAGCAGTTCCCGAGGCTGGCGACGGGCTCACACTCGTTCGTTTTGGACTGAGGGTGTTTGGCTGTCTCCGAAGTGTTGCATGGCCGACACAGTGTTGTTTGTGACATGTAAGGGAATCCACGTGAATTTTATTTTCACTTGAACCAGCGTTTATCACAGGCCTGGGATGTATCGATAATCGATAGGACAGATAGCTTTCGGGATTAAAAGAATGAGAACACACAGACACACACACACACACACGGTGTCTTAGAATGACCTCACGGGGTTTTGCTCCTAGCTTGGAGAACCTAACAAAGGAAATCACTGGGAGGTGTCTGTGGTGTTTTCCAATTAAGAGCCGGTGGAATGCGTGGTCAGATGCGAGCTGATTTGTCGGCCGGAAGCGCAGCGTTCTGTGAATAATGCGCCCCTTGGTCCCCCTGTCTGAAGGGAGGCAGCACCCCACGCTGGGGGCGTGGGGCGGGCGTGCAGGGCTGGTTCCTCCAGCGGGGACCTGGCGATAATGCAGACAGAGCGTTGCTCTTGCAGGCTGAGACTTGCATTGCCACGTTGGCCTGACGTGTGCTCACAGCGGGGTTGTCGGCCTGTCACTTAACCCCTCTGAACCCGATTTGCTCATCTGTAAGGTGGAGTAAGCAATGTCCACTTTGCTGAGTGGAAGAAACACAGTAACAATGCGAGTGTATTCCGTAAGTGCTGAAATGCGGCGTTCCGTAGGAGGCGATTGCCGTACTGGCCGTGGCACCATCGCTGACCTGAACGTCCCCATGGGGGGTGACTTGGAGCAAGGAAGTGAAAGACCCCACTGCTGTGCTGGAGCGCTCCGGCCTGAGCTGGGGGAGGCGGTCAGTATGGCCGAAGCCCAGCTGGTGCTGCCCGGGGCAGGGCCACCACAGCTGCAGCAGTGTGGCATTCGGTGGCATTACGTCCATTCACATGGCTGAACAACCATTGTCATTATCTAGTTCCAGAATTTTCCATCACTCTCCACTCCCCCCAGCCCGTGGCGGCTGCAAATCTGCTTCCTGTCCCTGTGGTTTTGCCTGCTCTGGGCATTTTATGTCATGGAGTCGCATGGCATGTGGCCTTTGTGCCTGGCTTCCATCGCCGAGAGTGAGGACTGTGAGGTCCGTCGTGCGGTGGCGCGTATCTGCGCTGCGTTCTGTTTCATGTCGGGGTGCTCGTCCATCGTCTGGGCCGGGGACGGCAGTGTGCACGTTTTTGCTGGAATCTCGTCAGCTCTCCCACCATTTCATTGTCCATGTGGCCAAAGGGGTCTTGCAGAAGGTGCATCTGATCTCCCCACGCCCTTCCCTAATCCCTTGGGGGCTCCCCTTGTGGGCTGAAGTGGGAAGTCATTACCTTGCCCACAGGCCGCTGTGTCCGGCCTCAGCCCTGGCCTCAGCCCCGTCAGTCTCTGTCCTTGCTCTGGGTGCTCCCACCCCTGAGGGCCCCTTTCAGCTCCTGGAAGGCAGCCGGCTCCTGGGCCCCTGGCCCGGCGGCCTACAGACTGTTTAGCTGAGTGGGTGAAGCTCCCCTGGACTCCTCTGTATGAAGCTCCTCCTGGTCACCGCAGACCGGGTCCAGCCCCCACGCTGCTGGGTCCCCTTCCATGTGACCTGCTCCTCGGTAGCAGCTGTCACAGTTGTGATTGCAGTGCTTGTCTGTCCTTGAAAACATGTGAGACCCGTGAGGGGGCCCCCTTGTCCTGCGGGGAATTTGGGCCACGTGCTCATGTCCTGTGAGGCCTGTGTGGACGGCAAGGTCCCCGTGCTCTGCGGTCCCAGCAGGTGAGCATGGCGGTCCTGCACGGAGAGGCTGTAAAACAGGATGAAGGTGCCACATGGGCACATGGCTCTCCTCTTGCCCATGGCCGGCCACGCATCCATATGGGGAGGGCGGCCCAGCGCCAGTGGACGACCCCCACGTACAGAGAGTGCGGGAAGGGCCTCACCGGGGCTGGTGGCCGGCAGGGGCGGGGTCTGCCACCGAGAGCCAGTGCAGGAGGATTGGGGGTGCCCCCGCTGGACACGGTCTCGGCCAGAGCCACCCTTCGGACGCTTTGTAGCCCACAAGGCATGGGGGACGTCTCCGTGAAGACATGGCTCCGGTCGGGCACTTTTTCTACTGAAAAGATTTTTAGTGGGAAATGGTGACGACAGACACTCATCATCCTTGCGGATAATGGCTGGCACCCCCTGAGCATGCGTGGCGTTTGGGACATGCCGAGGAGAGAGCAGGAGAGGAGCGCTGACTGTGGGCGGATGCCCCGCCTAGTGGTCAGACACCTTGACCTGCCGCTGGAGGTTGGGGCCTTTATCTAGGTCCTCTGGTGTCCTGTGAAGGGGTGAGCATCAGGTGATGCCAGCCTCCTGCATGCGAGACTGACATTTGCACAGGGTCACGGACTCATGCTTGGCCACGGGGTTACAAAGGCTGCGGAGAGGCTGCGGGGAGGCTGCGGCGCTCGGCCCAGAGGGAGCGTGTTCACGGCCGGCGCGCCTGCCTGTGCTGAGGTTGGCACGGATGCAGGTGAGTGGGAAGGGCAGCTCCCGTCCTGGGAAACCCAGAGCCCAGGGAGGGAGATCGTCACCTAAAGACCGTTTTCAATGCTGTGACCTTGCTGGAGTGGAGGTCAGTGCCGAGGCAATGGGGACGCAGCGCAGGGCAGGACCGGAGCTCACGGGCCGCGAGGAAGACCGTGGAGGTTCTGTGGATGAACAGCAGTTCTGGGAGAAGCAGAGGAAGAAAGGCCCCCGCCCCCCCAGAAAGAGGGCAGAGCCTGAGCCAGCCTGGCTGGGCATGGAGGCAGCAGCGGGCAGGCTGGCGTCTGGGGGTGGGGACGAGGGGTAGCAGCCGCTGAAGGACGTGAGACCCGTCCAACCTCAGCAGAGCTCTCCCACGCAAACCCACTGCAGTCATGCGCGATCCCTGTCGCTGCGAGAAGGCAGTGGTGTGACCCCAGCCCATGTCTCGTACTGAGCTTTAAGATAATTTTATGATGCCGTCCAGAGAAGGGACCCTGGTTCCGTGGGGACAAAAAGCTTTCCCATGCTCTTTCCTCGCGCTCCCCTAGCCCCCAGCGTGGTGCCCCGCCTAAGACGCGGTTTGACAGAAGTGAATTACACCACAAGCCTTTGCCCTTCTGCTCATTCGAGACCATCCATCAGTGTGCAGTGATAAGCAAAGAAGTTTGGATCTGAAAGAGCCCTCGGGTGTCGCCTGTTCATTACAGAGATGAGGACACCGGGGCTTGGAGGGGTTGAGTGATTTGTCCCAAATTACCAAGGAGCGGGCACAACTCCTCAGGTGAAGACCACCCAAATCTACAGTCTGGGAAACAATGATGCTGCAGTTGCATGTCCAGAGGTGGTCTGTCCATCTGACTGTGGCTGGCCTTCTCTGTCATTCGGAGAGGGGTGCTGCTAGTGTTGGTTCGGTTCCCCTCTGGGACAGTTGGCTTCCCTCTGTCCCCTGGTGATGAATCGCACGCTCACCTGCTCACAACCCCAAAGGCCAGTGGCGGGCGTGCAGCTGGATCCGTGCACGATCTCCCTCGGGTGTGAGGTGGGCGTTCCCCACAACAGTGCTCCTGTGGCTGCTGGGATTTCAGGGGTGCTCCAAGATGAGTCAGACAAGGTTCTTGTCTTTGTGAAACTCCAAGTCAAAGTCAGTTGGCAAAACAGTATAAACACAAGAACCAGGACAAGGTAAAGACTGAAATAACCATGGCCCGCAGCTGGCAAAGGGCCTACTTTCAGGCTCTGTCTTCATGGTGGTAGGGCGGGGTCTCCATCACGCGGGGCGAGGCCTCCATCATGTGGGGCGGGGCCTCCATCATGTGGGGCGGGGCCTCCATCACATGGGGCGGGGCCTCCATAATGTGGGGCGGGGCCTCCATCACGCGGGGAGGGGTCTCCATCACACGGGGCGGGGCCTCCATCACGCGGGGCGGGGCCTCCATCACGCGGGGCGGGGCCTCCATAACCTCACTGGGGGTTCGTTTTGTATGTTCTGCACCGAGGTCGGAACCGTTTGGTACCCTTGCAATAGTTTGCTGTTGAAAAGTGAATGGGTTGAGGTTTCCCTCCTGAAAAATCGAGGATGAGGAGATGTCAGGAAGGAGCCAGCGAGGTCGGAAATGAACGGAAGGAGGTCGTTCGGGAGCGCTCCCGAGTTCTCCGGGTGCACTGCTTTTCCTGCAGGGGAACGGGCAGTAGGAGAGCTCGCTTCCTGCAGAGGCCAGGAGGGTCTGTCCGGGGGCCTTGTGTGCTCTCCGGGGCGGAAAACACGTTGGGACCAAATCGACTGTGGATGGGAAATCTGTTTGGAAGTTGGATGTAGTGGCTTCTTTCGCAGAATCTCTTGGAAGCTGCCAACATAGCTTCTAGGTAATCTGAGTCAGAGGTGTGTTACCGAGCACCCCCACCCCAAATAACCCTGCCCCCCTCGTCACAGCAGGACACACGGCAGTTTCCGCCTCGGTGAGAAGAGGTGTTTGTGCCTGTAATGCCCCTTGCAGGACCCCATGGTTTGTTTTGAGTAAGTTCCCAAAGGAAACTTGGCAGAATTAGATGCAGAACCAACCAGATCCACAAAGCGATGACCGTAAGCACCTCCTCCAAAACGAAGCCCGTCGAAGACTGTGCCCCCTCACAGGCATCTTAGCGTCTCCCCCTCATCAGAAAGCACAGACGAGGGCTCAGCGTTGGAGCGTTTCTCACGGTGAACATCCCAGCCAAGGAAGGAGCCCAAGTGTGGACTGGACATCAAGTCAACGCAAAGGCAAATGACAGAGGTGTCCCTGGACGCGTTGATGCACCCAGACGGGTAAGCGGGAATGTCTGCAAGTCAAGCGTCAGAGAGCAGATGCAGTGTTAGGCTCGTCACAGAGAACTGGCTTCAGAAATAGGAATGCATTTATTTAGTACGTCAGAAGATGGGCTGTGTTGTCATTACGTGAGCGAATTCAGTAATATCCCCCCACCCCCTCTCTCTGTCTCTCTCACATGCACACGCACTCGCACTCACACTCACGAACTCGCACTCACACGCACGCACACATGCACACACACACACACGCGCACTCACCCTCACACACTCACGAACTCGCATTCACACGCACTCACACACACGCATGCACTCACACACATGCACGCACTCACACATGCACGTGCACACACACACGCACACACACACGCACTAACGAACTCGCACTCACGAACTTGCACTCACGCACTTGCACTCACGCACTCGCACTCGCGCACTCACACACACGCACGTGTACACACACACTCACACACACACACACACTCTTACACACTCAGTGTTTAGGCTCAGGGAGTTCAGCTTTTGGAAGTAACTTCCGAACTAGATTAGAAAATACCTTCGCTAACGGCCCGGCCCAGCCCTTCATTCTCCCTTGTATTTGAGAAGGAAAACCCCAGGCTCCCTCGGCTTCGGGTTCGAACGTTCCTGGTGGAATTAGTCGGGAGCTCTGGGAGTTGCTAACAACCTTCCATCTTATCTTAATCCACGTTTTATAAGCACATAAAAGGCCGTCATTGCACAGAGTTAGGTTTTTAACGATTTTTCAACTCCTTCACCTCCGGAGCCCACTGAAAGCTGTCCTGTGTTGGGGAGCCCCTTGTGAGCATCAGAGCATTTTACGAGGACAGGGGTAGCCTTTCTTAGGGAGCATCCTCCCACACCGGCAGCGAGCGGTGCTGGCTGACCTGACAGGCCTTTTTATCTCTGATTTCCATGATTCTATGAAAATCATCACCCACGATAAGAAACAGATGTTGGCTGGTAGACAATGGCTGTGAGGCTCCATCTTCCTCCATCGCCCCTGTCAGAGGCGTAGGGTGCCACCTCCCTCCCCACCCCCACAATTCCTCTTCTCTGTGGCAGCTGATGAGGTATTTATAGCCCTCTTCCTCAGCCTGCCAATTATAATTATCGATATCTCCACTGATAAAAAGGAGAAAAGCAGGCTCCATCAGAGTTGTGCGCGGTATGCGATAAGCCAAGTTGGAGTTGAAAACAAGAATAGTTTCTTCCAATTATGGACAAAAGAGAGGTGCGTTTGGTGGCCGAGCAGCCATCATGTCCTGTGACTGCAGGAGAGATCTTCCATCCCTCTTAACACATCTTCCAGGACACATAGAAGGTGGCGACGCCCCCCGTGAGAAGCTGTCTCTGGAGTAGACAATGCTGTCTGTACTGTACGGAGTTAGTGAGTCGCTTTAAATATAATAAATAAAAGTGAGATCTCACCCGAGGCAGCACAGCCTCGTAATTGCTGTTTTGGAGCGCACGTCTCTGCAGTTATTTAGCTCAGCATTTCATCTCCAGCTGCAGCACAATTTTTGCCAAATATAGATAAATGAAGTTAAAGTTATTGGCAACCACTAGTTCTGTGTCCCTGTTTCGAGTTTGTAGGTTTCGTAGGAAGGGCATCACTTTTTTTCTGCCGCAGACAATTGTTCTTCTTAATCGGGCACTTTTTCTGTGGCCCCAGTCTGTGTGACATTCTGACTGCGGCAGGGATGGTGACAGAGAGGTAGGTGGGCAGCTGCAGGGAGGTTTCTGTTCAAACTGTGGACCCGTAGAAATCTGGAGGTGTGGGGAAGTCAGACTCCCAACCCCATCAGCCCATGTGAAGGGTTTCCAAACCTTCAGGGAATTCTAATGGAGCACGAGCTTCCCTCTCATCATGGAGCGGGTGTCTCAGGGCCCCCCATCTGCAGATTCCTGGAGGCTCACCCTTCTGAAGCAAGCAGCCCCCCATTATCTGGCCTCCTATTTACGGTGGAAACGGAGGCCGTAAAGTAAAGTTTCCTGTAAGATGGCTCTCTAAAAGCTACGGTGTCAAGAATTAAAAGTTCATCTTCCCACAGCGTAACGCTCCCTTCTAGGGTGGACGACCCCTGACCTCTTTGGATCGATCCCCTGTGGGTGATCATCAAGCTCAGTCCTCCAGGCGGCACTCGCTCCCATGACCTGTTCCTGCTGTCGGGGTTGAGTATGCACTGGAGCCCTTTGGTCAGAGGTGAGGGGTTGGCCATCAGCCCTTCCGTGGGTGTCGCCTTCTCCATCCTAAACCCGGCCATCTCTCACCTGTCATGTTGTGGATTCATTTGGGACTCCTTGTCACGGCAGAGGCTTTGCTGCTTTGGAGAACATACTTTCTAGATCCTTCTGTAGCTGCCAAGTAGGGTAAGAAGACACATTTTGGAAAGAGGTCATGTGTGTTCATTTACACAGAAATGCACACATACGTGCACACACACACATGCACGCACACGCAAACGCACACACACGTGCACATGTACATGCACACACGTACACACACATGTGCACATGCACGTGCACACACACGTACATGCACGCATACATGTGCGCGCACACACACATGCACATGCACGTGCACACACGCACACAAGTGCGCGCGCAAACGCACACGCACACACACGCACGTGCACACACACACGCGCACACATGCACACACATACATACGATCTCAACATCTCGGTCATGAACTGGCCTGAAGCTACGGGGTTCGGTTCCATCCCTGTGTATCTCACTTGTTGCAAGGTCATTCCCACGTTGCTCGCTGACCCCTCTGTACGTGGCGTTGCCATAAATTAGCCTCCTCTTCACTCGTCTCTCCTGCCCTGTGCTCTTTCACTCTCTGCTTGTTATCTTGGTCCGTGAATGGCTTACGCCCATTTAAAGGACGGATAAAATTCAGCCACGAGAAAATCTCTTAAATATTCCAGGCTGCCTCCTTTTCCATGCCTCCACATTGGTGATCACCTCCGCTGGGAGCCACATTAGGAAGCACCTTTCCCATTTGTTTATCGTCTTTCTACCTAATCTGAAGGCAACGCGAGGCGGCCTTTCCCTGCCCCTGGGCCCAGGCAGAGTGGGCCAGCCCTCCTGTCCAGCCTGTGGCAGCTCTGTTGTCACAGCTGTCACACTGTATCATAAGTAACTGTTTTTACTTAGCTCCTCCCCTCCCAACGAGCTAATGACCAGTTTCAATTTGTTTCCACAATCTCAGTTTACCTTGCTGGTTGCGGGCGCGCACAGTCCCCAGCAAATACATGTCAAATGAGTGGATGTGTTAACGACAAACACGAATCGGGGGAAATAGAACCCAAAGTAAAGGAACGTCCCCCTCTGAACAAAGTTTTCAGGAGGCAGGGGTGCTCCTATGACCACCTCTGGGATAGGGAGCTGTCTGCTTGCTGGCCCCCGCCTGGACCGGCCCTGAGCACGCGGTGCCCCGGCGGTGCCCTGGGGCGCCTGCTGAAAGGCTTCAGCTGCGGCCCAAGGCTGTGAAGAGCGTATGCAGGCACTCACTGCAGCTGCCTGCTGGGCCCAGACCTCAGTCCGCAGACCAGGGGCTCCCCTGTCACCCCCACACGCACAGGGGCCCCCACTGCTTCTCTGAGCCCGAGCCGCTGGCCTTCTGCTCGCAGCACAGGAGTTCTGAGTCACGTAATCTGAGTGTGAAGATCACGCTCCCTGGAGGAGAGAGCCTGCAGGAATTCCATCCCTCCACCTCATAACCATTTGTCCTTGTCCCCCGTCTAGGGCAGGGAGACTGGGCCTGGGAGCATCTTTTCTCCAGACTCTGCGGGGACCGAAATGAGGTGCAGGGAAGAGACGTGGAGTTGGCCTGGCCAGACCCCTGCTAGCCGGAGATGGGCCAAGGGCTGAGGGTCCCCTAAGAGTGCCAAGCCGCAGGCCTTGACCCCTAAGTCAGGTTAGGGTTAGTGCTGAGTGTTGGGGTTCTTCTCACGAGCCAGGCTTTTCCTGGTGCGTTAAGCCCCACAGCTACCATTACTCCCCCCTCCCCCCACGGAGGTAAGATTCACAGAGCACAGTCAGTCATTAGCCATTTTGAAGGGCACGTGGCACGATTCAGGGGCCTTTAGCACACTCACAGTGTGGTCCAACCGTCACCACTGTCTAGTTCCAGGACACGCTCATCGCCCCAAAAGGAGGCCCCGCACCCACTGAGCAGCCACCCCCGTGCCCCTCCCGGCCCCTGGCAGCCACTCTCACGCTGCTGGTGGCTTTTGCGTCTTAACACGATGGGTGTTGGGAGCAGTTCTTTCAGTCCTTATTGTATTTGCAGACACGACCTTTTGTGCCTCACAGCGACACCTGGAGAGAGTTCTGACTTGTGTGCCCGCTTGAGTGTCCGAGGACACTGAGTGGCAAGGACACTGAGGCTGTGGGTCTGTCAGCGTCACACAGCTGCTGGGCGGCAGAGCCAGCCTGGCACTTTCTGGCCCCGTTTAGGGTCTGCGCTCCGTCCACACGTTGCCAGTGACCGTTGGGCATGTCCCATCCCGACGCGGTGTCTCCGGACACGGCTCCCTGCTGCCCTGGCCGCTCTGGCCACCACGGCCCAGACGCTGCGGAAGATCTGCCTTCTCTCCCTGACCCCACGGGCCTTTTTAGCATTCCCCTTCCCGTTCCTGCTCTGTCCTGTGGCCTTAGGGGCATCAGGCGACAGAAGGGACGTCTGACAGTCACAGCTGGGCTGTGATTTTCCATGACTCCCTCGGAAGGACTGGAGGCATGACCGCTGTGTTTTGGATCAAAAAGCCGTCAGGCTTCAGCCTGACCTCCTCGTTAGGTAAGAGTCCAGACGCCTCACAACACTCTTGGAAGTTGAGCAAAACTGGAAAGTTTGTCAGTGAGAAATAACCAAGTTCATGGCCAAGTAGCAATGTGTTTGCTTAACTCTGGGGAAAAAAAAGACATTTTTTAGGTTAGAAAGGTTGATGTAATTGTAACCTTCCCCCCAAACAAAAAAGGCAACAGAAAACATGTTAGGACCCAGGGCTGAGAGTGTAAAAATGTTCTGTTTGTACGATGCAAATATGATGCACACGGTGTTATTTTACTGTAGGATGCAGACACAGACACAGACAGTTTTGTTTTTCTTCGAATTTCAGAGTCATGGGATGTATGTTGATTTGTCCACCAGTAACCATTTTTGTTATAAAACAAAGGAGCCTTCTTGAATAACACAGAATCGTTACGAACCCTCCGAGCGGGGGGCATTCGTTCGCGGGGCCAGAGCGCCTGGCAGGGCCCCGCCGTCTGCGGTCAGAGCGGGCTCGGGGGTCCATGATCCTGCTGGAGGCCCCCGAGAAGGCAGAGGCTGTTGTCCTAACGTGTGCCCACACGTCGTCTCTCAACGGCAGCCACTGTCCTAAGCACCTCACACGTTTGAACTCTTGGAATCCTCACAGCAAGCCCACGACATCGGGGCTGTTACTGTCCCTGTGTTACGGAGCAGGGGACTGAGGCACGGCCCCTAGTCTGCTGGCCCTCGGGATGCAGACGTCTCTCTCTCTTCACCACCCAGCGCCTTTCTGTTCAGAAAAGTGAAACCCAAGAAAGTGGGCGCAGGGGCCCCTGCTGGCTTCTCTGCTGCAGCTGCATGGGCAGAGCTGCAGGGGCCCTTCTCCCTGGTCCCCGCTGGCCCCCGTGTCTGTGAAGGAGGACTGTGCGTGGGGACTGCGCCTCAGGCGGCCGGCACAGGGCTTTGGACGACTCTGCAGAGCCATGGACTTCTTTATGCCCGTGGTTCTTACGTCACAGGGAAGAGGAAACGTCAGGGTTCTTACGTCACAGGGAAGAGGAAACGTCAGGTCTGCGTTACGCTGGGTTTTCTTCCCCTTGGTAATGAGCGCGCGCAGGCAGAACTCTGTCCTTCCTCCAAGGAGGGTCGCCACGCTGGTTCAGTTAGAGCACACAAAGAGGGCGTGGGGCCGTGCAGCCACGGTTCCTGTCTAAACGCTGGTGTCTTCAGTCTGAGGCCTAAGCCCGTCGTCACCCCCGTCAGCTTCTGTCCTGCTGGTGGGTTTTATGCCCGAGTCAGGGCTCTGACGTGAGGACGAAACCCTGAAGAAAGGCAGTGGGCAAAGGGCAGGAAGTGACAGAGCCCAGGGACCCAGTTACCCCTCAAATGTGGCCGGTAGGGGAGAGAGGTAGCCCATCGCGTGGAACATGTCTCGCCATAGCGTGAGCCGTGCAGCAGGCAGGCAGCAAACACCGCTGACTTCCTTCCTCTGGCTACCATGAGGGCCCGATCCGGGTCCGACCACAGCAACGCATGGATTCAGCTCAATGTGACAGGGCTCCCCGCTAGGTGGTGGTGGTGTGGGGGGCTTCGGTCAGGAGGCCGCGCAGGTGGGACCTCCATGGGGAGGCGGCCAGCGGTGGCTGAGGCCGTCCGCCGTGGGTCAGCAGGGGCCATGAGGTGGCACACGTGGTGCGTGCAGGACCAGGTGACAGAGGGCTGTAGAAGCGGGTGTCCTCCTGACAGCGCGCACTTCTACAAATGCTAACCCACTAATTCTTCTCACCGCCCAACGAGAGCCTTGTGATGCGGCTCCTTTTCCAGATGTGGCCCCGAGAACTGAGAAGCTTCGGGCCCTTGTCCACGCGACAGGGCCGTTCGTGGCAGGGCCGGACGCCCCCTCACGCCTGTGTTGTTCCAAAGCCTTGCTCTCACCATCACTTCCTGCTGGTGGCCGTCGGGGCTGCTGTCGTTTCTGCCCACGTTACAGACGGGCTTTCGTGCAGGCTGATCTGGACCGCGACGTTTCCTGACCAGCAGACGCTCATCTTCGTGCACTTAGAGCAGCGGTCCCCAACCTGTTTGGCATCAGGGACCAGTTTCGTGGAAGACACTTTTCCCAGGGACGGTGGGGTAGGGAGGGGTGTGGGGGACGTGCGCCCATGTGCATGCGCAGCTCACAGTAGGGTTCGCGCTGCTGATCTGACAGGCCGCGGGCTCAGGCGCTGATTGACAGGAGGCGGGGTTCAGGCTCTAATTTGACAGGAGGCGGGGCTCAGGCGCTGATCTGACAGGAGGCGGGGCTCAGGCTCTAATTTGACAGGAGGCGGGGCTCAGGGAATGATCTGACAGGAGGCGGGGCTCAGGCCACTGATTGACAGGAGGCGGGGCTCAGGCGCTGATCCGACAGGAGGCGGAGCTCAGGCCACTGATTGACAGGAGGCGGGGCTCAGGCGGTGATGCGAGCCATGGGGAGCTTCCGTGCAGATGAAGCCTGGCTCCCTCACCTGCCGCTCACCTCCTGCTGTGTGGGCCGGTTCCCAACGGGCCATGGACGAGTACGGGTCCGTGGTCTGGGGATTGGTGACCCCTGCTTAGAGGAACTGCACAGCACACATATGGATCTGGGAACAATCAATACATTGACATTCTGCTTCCCTCTGAGAGCATTTGGCAGGGACTGTCTGCTTCAAAGCGACAAACGGAGAAAGAACGTTCAGCTCACTGAGACGTGCGGGGGCCTCGTGACCACATCCTGAGGCCATGGTTTTGGTGTGTGTGTGTGTTTCGACAAATCCTGAATTACCACAGGGCTTACCTTGTGTTTCACTGCTTCACTTCCGTGTGTAGGCATGGTCCAGTGGTAGAAATACAGGACCCCTCTATCCTGGTTCTCCCCCGCTCCCTTCTCCACTCCTGGAAAAATCCAAGACGGAGGCGGGGCTCAGCGCTGGCCGGCCTGTGAGCTGTCCAGCTCCGCCCTGCACTGGGCCGGTGGTGTCCCAGCTTCGTGCGTGAATAATCTGCAGCCGCATCTGGGTTCACGTCTACCTAAATGCAGACCAACCCAGATGACCTTGGACCTGCCCCATGCGTCTTCCTTTCCCCAAATGTGTCACCCCACCGCCTCATGCCTCCACGTCGCTCTTTGCTCCGAAGACCTAACAACAAAAGTGTGTGCTGCTTCCTCCCCCCGCACACACATTCTCTACCCCAGCAGTGAGTGAGAGGGTTTAGGAAGTGCACCCTCTTTACTTTTAAAGGGGTTCAGTGCACATGCTTGAGTATGTGTGATGTGCAAAAAAGATTGGAGCAGCTTAAAACAGGGGTACCTTCAGACACGCCACGTTTCAACTCCTCCTCTTAAAGGAGGCCCGTCAAAGGCCATCTCCACACCCCGTAAGGAACATGCATGCCCAGGCCTCCCACCCACCCCACCCGCCCGCCCGGTTTCTTTTTTATTTTTTTATTTTGAGAAAACACTTGAAACTTATCATGCGCAGCAGATGGGAGTAGAAAATGCAACTTGAAGACAGTTATATAAATATATCCTTGATGTCTGTTTTGCTTTTCAATTTGCAGGGGAAAGTACAAAGGTAGAGCAGCGCGCCAGGGCGGCCGCCTGCGTCTCCTGATATCCATTCCAGATGTTGGCTAGACTTCGTGGAGCCGGCCTTATGGCATGGGGGCTGCAGCCGCGGTCTCCCTGGCCAGGTGCGATGCCTCATGCTGACCCCCCCACATGCCAGGGGGCCTTGTCCAAGCACTCCACCCCCGAGATCAGCCTCCACTGCCCCTGCTGACCCTGGTTCCTCGGGGACGTAAAGACAGGGTCACGTGTGTGCTTGCCTGTCACCTTGCCTCTTCAGAAATGAGAACCTATGAGAGAAAAAGAAGTAAATTAAAAAAAAAAAAAAAAGCAGAAAGAAAAAAATAAAAAGGATGAAAAGGAAAAATGTTAACCCCAACGCTGCTTGCCCGCCCGCCAGCGGCTCCTGGGGCCGTGACCCCGGGCCGGGCAGGGTGCTCGTGACCCCGGCCGTGCGCTCTTGGGGCTCGCTGTTTGTACGTGCTTGGAAAGGGCTTTGCACCGTAATGTGGTAACTTCCTGATTAAACGGCGCTGAGCGCAGGGGTGGATCGTAAATCCTGCAGGCGCTGACTTCGTCTGTCTGCACATTGGGGACCGTCGACTGTGGGTAAACAAATGACAACGGCACTCGTTACATCCGAGTTGGGGCCCACGTCCGCTCCTGTGAGAGGTACCTTGTCACCGAAAGAGAGCTGGTGGCCTTTTGTCAGTCCAGGCTGCGTCCATCTAGGGGACGGTCCTGGGGGAGTTCGCACGAAGAATTTCCGGTTAAACGGCATTGGGCAAACCCAAGCATCACGGACTGAGCCCCTGCCGCCCTCCGCACACTTCAGGACACTCAGGGTGGCTGGGCCCCTTGGCCCCCTGGGATGTCACAGTCCTGTGTGGTGCTGTGTAACTGGGGGTGCTGAGGCCACAGCAGTTCCGGGGAAGTTGGTAGGGATGGCAGGTTCAGGGAGGATCCTAAAGGGGCATGCAGGGCCGGGCCCAGAGCAGCCGCTGTCCCCCGGGAGCCCCGCGAGCAGGAGACGGGCCGCGTTCGGCACGGCCAGCAGAGATGGGTCCAGCCCTTGCGTCAGTGCCCAAATGCAAGCGCCACGAGGTTGTCTTGCTTTTCCTTCTGCTTCCTCCTAACAGAAAGAGCCCCTCTTAACTGGAGACGTCCCCACCATTTTGAATTCTGTGTGTGTGTGTGTGTGTGTGTGTGTGTATGTGTGTGTGTGCACCTGAGGAGGGGACAGAGAGCCACCGCCCTGTGGAAGGGGTAACAGGGAGAAGAGAACTGAATTTGCACCTGCGTCGTCGCCTCGGAATCAAACTCCCTGTCACATGTGCTCATTGCAGTGAAGCAAAGTGCTGGCCACCGAAAGGCCGCGTGTCGATCACCGGGCCCACTAGCTGTGTGCCGTCGGCATGTTAATCTATGTGAAGTGGATTTTGTTTTCACCTTGAGATTTAAAGGGAATCACACTTTGTGAGAGCGTCCAGAGGTGCGCAGACACACGCCCCTCATACAGGTCAGAAACACGGGGTGCAGCAGCAGAGGGTTCTGAGATTTCTGGGATGAGAACATCCGAAATACTCTGCTGTGAGTCTCGCCTGCAACTCCGTGGATTTCCACCCAAGTGTGAAGGCATCGCCTGTGTGGGAGGTGGACAGGGCAGGGGTTCTGCCCGCTGTGAGCATGGCGGTGAGACGGTCAGGGGCAGGCCGGCCTTGCCCACCCCTGGGGCTGCATTCTCAGGGGCAGGCCGGCCTTGCATGCCCCCGGGGCTGCATTCTCAGGGGCAGGCAGGCCTTGTACACCCCCAGGGCTGCATTCTCAGGGGCAGGCCGGCCTTGCATGCCCCCAGGGCTGCATTCTCAGGGGCAGGCAGGCCTTGCAGGCCTTTGGGGCTGATGGTCAGGGGTAGGCCGACCTCGCACCCCCTCAGTGGTTCTCTCTGGCGGAATGGGCCCTGTGGCTCCAATGGCTGACTGAGGCTGCAGGATGGTGAGAGGAGCATGTGAGAAAGAGAACAGGCCTCAGCTGCCTCCTTGAGCTGGCATCCGCCACGCCTGCTAGGGAGGAAACATGGGGAGAGCCTGCAATTCCTTTCTCTGATGACGTCACGTGGGTGCCTAGGAGGCAGGTGCTTCCACAGTGCATGCCTGGCCTGCCATCCTGCCACTTCTGTCACCTCAGCCTTGTGCCCCAGTCCCCTGCGGGCACTTGCTGTCCCCAAATGGGCCAGCTGCTCCCGCCATCTACACCAAGCTTGTCCAACCCCTAGCCCGAGGCTGCAGGCTGCCCGGGACGGCTTTGCACGCGGCCCAGCACAGACTCACCGACTCGTAAGCTTCCTTAGAACACGGTGAAAATGAGGCCCAGGCCTTTTTCCATCTTCTTTACTCTCATCAGCTGCCTTAGTGTGAGTGCATGTTACCTGTGGCCCCGGGCAGTTCTTCCAGTGCGGCCCAGGGACGCCCCGAGGTCGGATCGCGGTCCAGTCGTCGCTCCGGCTGCTCTCTGCAGGGGTCACGCACCTCTGTT
Organism: Lyroderma lyra; assembly: GCA_004026885.1. NCBI lineage: Eukaryota > Metazoa > Chordata > Mammalia > Chiroptera > Megadermatidae > Lyroderma > Lyroderma lyra. Next base: position 22,303 of record PVJL010010569.1, on the reverse strand, counting down.
CCCCACATGCTCCATTCGCACGTCTTCCTGGGGTTCTGGGTCACGGGTCTCTGTGACGTCAGCCCCGGCTCCAGGGCTGGAACTCGTCATGTCCCCCCGCTGTGTACGTGTGTTTTTCCGTCGTGTGCTCTTTAGCCGCAGCTGTCCCCGAAGCCAGGGCGGGCAGCAGGGAGGTGTCCCCAGAGGCCCAGGGAGGGCGAGGAGCCTCTCTCAGGTCCTGTCTGGGTCCAGGTGGCACACATACCGTTCCTACCTGGCCTCTCGGGGCCCCTCCTGGCAGTGCTGCTAGGGGAGGTGATGGCACCACATTTGGGGTCAAGAAACTGAAGTTTAAAGGGATTTATTAACATGTTTGAGATCACACAAAGAGCGTTAGCTTGGTGACAAGATTTGAGCCCAGGTGGTTTTGATTCCAGAGCCCTTGATTGGACCTGACGCCACGGGACCAGCTACAGCCAGGCTGGCGGGAGCCACTGGCCAGAGGCCAGGGGAGGCGCTCGGAGCACGTGGGCCGGCGTGGGGCACCCTGCCCCGAAGGCCAGGGCTCCTGCGGTCAGGGGGCGGCCCGTGGGGCAGGCAGGGCCTGCAGTCTGCAGCCAGAGAGCCGGTCCAAACCCCACCCCCGGGAGCCTCTGCCCGGCAGGGTGGGCACGCAGGGCGTGAGTACAGTGCTCTCTGGATTCTTGTAAGGGGACTTGCTGTTATTTAGCTTTGGCCCTCAGACTGCCAAGGAAATGCTTTTAGGAGAGCTAGCGACTTCCATGGGTTCCAAAAGGGGAGCAGGAAAAGGCCACCAGACTTGGTGCTTTGGGAAGCTCATTGGACTCAAGTTCACCCTGGCGTCTGGTTGTCAGAGAACAATATTCTAGGGTGGGGGGTGGGCAGAATGCTACCTGTGGCCACCCAGCCCTCACCTGTGTTTGTACAAACCATGAGCTACGAGTGGTTTTTACGTTTTCAAAGGGCTGTAAAAAATGAATAAAGCAAAACAACTACAGCAAGAAGACTGTGAGATGGAAGAGCCTTCAGTTCCAGAAGCTCCTTCTGTGGTCATCACGTTGAGGACACGTCCCAAGGATGAACTGTGGTCATCACGTTGAGGACACATGTCCTAGGGATGAACTGTGTATTGAGCTCGGAGGCTGCCAAGAAGCTTCAATTGATTATTTAGTGAGGAGTCCTTGAGAGGCCGGGCACGGCCAAGGTGGGCAAGGGCCAGCCAGGACTGAGGCAGGGTCACCCGGGGCCCAACCTGCCTTCATACCATTGGTTCCGACGGTGACAGACACCTTTTATGCGCCGGGTGCTGCGCTGCGTGCTGGAGGACATGCCTGTCATTGAGAAGTTCTGGCCTCTAGAAGTGCACAGGCGATTCCTAGGACCTACAAATACTTACTGGGCGCCAGCTCTGTGCCGTGCAGGAAGATACGACAGGTCTGACGCTGGCCTCCGTGGAGCCCACAGTCTAGCAGAAAAGGTGGCCTCCAGCAAGGGACTGTCTTAGAGGTCAGCTACATCCTGGGACCGGCGTGTGGAACAACACAGACTTCTTGGAGGTCATGGCTCCATGCAGAAGGCAGACTTGTCACTGAAAGCCTCAGTGCTGGTGGCAGTTCTGGCGGGGACAACCAAGGTGGCTGTGAGCTCCCGGGAGCCATGGTGCTCACTTTGCATGATGGGGTGAGGGCCTGTTCAGCTGGGGCGGGCCTGGTACGAGGGGCCTGCAGGGGACGGAAGGCAGGGAAGCAGGGTGTGTCCCTGGCAGCGGGAGTAAAGGCAGACGTGTGAACGAGCATATGCCTTCCAGAGGGCCAGGGCTCCAGGACAGCCATGCACAGAACCGTGGCACGGGAGAGGGCCCAGCCAAGGGGTTTGCTCACACGCCACAAGTAGGGGGGCATTTCGAGGTTCACCCTGAGGGAGCCCAGGGCTGTTGAGGTCACACTGCGCCCGTGCACTCCCGCCGACTTCTCAGACAGGCTCAGATCCTCAGGCCAGCGACCTTGCGGTGGCACGGCTTCTCGGGGACGGGCCCGAGGACGTCACCCGTGTGACAGTGTCAGGCGCTGCGTGCCTGTGTCCCCTGTCCTCTGAGAAGACGAAGGCCTCATCGATAACCCCGGGCCCTGCGCTGCCGAGGCCACCAGGGTGACAGCAGCATGCCAGCACCCAGAAGTCTTCCTCTCACCAGTATCAGGATCACGGAGTCAGCTGCCCCTCAGAAATGGGGAGTCAGCTCCCGTAAGATGGGGCGGGTGAGCACCCGCTGCTGCAGCTGGGCCGTGGCACCCAGCCGTGGTCCTCAGGCACGTGAGGGCCTCTGTGGACACTGCCACGTGCCTCCTTCCAAAGCGTCGTCTCCCACACAGAGCAAACGGTCACCCGGTTGCACCGACGTGCCCTGCGCGAGCCTCTCCGCTGGGCGGGCGGGCGTCTCTGGCCTGGTTCTGCCCTTCGCTGGCCGTCCTGCTAGGGGAAGGCCTCACCCCTGCTGTGACTACAGTGCTGAGGTGAGGCGTTCTTTTGGGTCATAGATGAACGCCCTGATGAGCCGCAGGTAGCTCAAGTGACCCGGCCAGCCCGATCAAGGAGGACGGTCATTCTGACTCCGATGTCCCAGCCCTTCCCACCGGAGCTTGAGGCCTGCGGCCGGCGGCCAATTCTGCGTGGAGGGTACAGGGTCCAAGAGCTGTGTCACAACAGCAGCTCGTACCTCCTGGGCCGGGTGACTCCGCCCGCGTGTGGCCCCGGTCCGTCCTCGCACACGGCCCGGCGAGGTGGTGCCCTACGGACAGGATGCGGCCACGAAGGCCGTCCGGTGGCCCCCACAGTGCGCGGAGCCCCGTTCCCACACACTCCCCCAGCCGTCTCAAGCCCTGGCTGTCGCGCGCGAGATGGGGCTTTAACGTAGCATTTGTCCAGCGTTTTAGGGGTCGTCACGTGGCAGGACTTCACGTGCAACACTTCGTTGTGACGCAGGGTGTTCCCGTTCCACACCCACACGGCCGTGACAGTTCCGTGGAACAGTGCTCACTCTTCCCGGGGCTCAGGGCTTCTCAGTCTCAGCACCGTTGACATTGCGGCTGGGTCGTCCTCTTGCTGGGGGGCTGTCCTGGGCTCTGTAGGATGTGTCACGCCACCCGCGGCCTCCACCCACTGGTAGAGCACTAGGGCCGTAGATGACAGGCCCACATCGTCTGTACTTTTCTACATTCTGCTCTATTTATTTAAAAAAAAAAAGCAGGTTGCAACTTAGTGCATTGATCTGACCCGCACACGAGTCCCGTGTCAGCATCTGGGAGCACCGCTGCAGGGCTGTGGGACGAGCGGGTTCGAGGCGGCGATCGCGACGTCCAGGGCGTAGGGGGCATTTTCTCGGAAGTGCGGGAACCAGGCCCACACATCTGAAAATAAAAGTGCGGTGCCAGCCAGCAGCTCCTGTTGGGGATGGCTGGAGCCTTTGAGAACGCGGAGCCGGGAGCCTGCCGGGAGCCCTCGCCTGAATGCTGGGGGAGGGGAGGACAGCCGGAGAGAGCGCCCCGAGTTCCCCGAAGAGTGGAAACGCAGGTGCCTTCAGGGTCTGAGAGTGTAAGATGATGAAAGGATTTGTCCAGCGAAGGATTTATTTGCAAAGTTCTACCCATGGAAAAGACAAACGACTTTATCAGAAAGTAGAGCAAGTCGGTGGAACCAAAAACCTGTGTATGGGACGTGTTTCTCTCCTCCTTAAAGTGGGGGGCGGGGGGGGGGCAGGACTGTACGTAATTTTGTTGGCGCTCTAAGTCCCAAAGCGCACGCCTCGAATCGACTGGATTGGAAGGGCCTTCGGGGTTCAGGCATCAGTGCAAACGGGGCCCCACGCAGAGTGCCCAGGAGTCGAGGGAGGTGACTAGGACGAGGTCTGGAGACATGCTGGCCTGAGCTGGGTCCCGACTGTGTGCTTGCTTGGGGACCTTGGTCAAATATCTTAGTTCCTCTAAGCTTCACTTATCTTGTCCCTAAAATAGGGATGATTATATCTGTTTCGAAGCCACCTCAAGGCTTATAACCACTGTGAATAGGAAAAGAAATAAGCCCCACAGTGCCTGGCATAGAGTGTATATTTAGTCAATGCCATAAAAATAGAAATAACCATTATTATCAATGGGCGGCATTGATATTATAGGACACCCTAGGACTCGGGACCCTCGGATGTGCTCTGGGTAAGGCTGGGCTGCAGGGAGCCCTATATGGTGTAGGTTGCCCAATGAGAATGATCCAGAAACAGTTGCTGCTGAGCAGAAATCACTGGCATCTGCGTGGTGTGAGTCGTTTCAGACTCTCAGAAAAGACTCTCAGCAAAAAGACCGAGTGAATCGTCAGGTCCGAGCGGCGTCTCATGGAGAGAGCTCCAGGAGAGTGAACCCCGAGTGCCTGGCACCTTAGCTCCTCATCTGTTTACAGGGAAATCTGAGTTTGTAATTGCATTGTGGGGTCGAGGGTGCCTGACAGACAGATGGCCGTCTACACGAGCAGGAGTTCTGAACTGCAATCCTGGCCCGTCGCACTCTTGGCAAAGTCTGCTGAGAAAAGATGGCTACTGAACAAAACCGGCATCGGTGCGGTGTGAGTTGGGTGGCGTCACAGGGTGGGCTGACCGCTCGCACACACGGGCTTCCCGGGAACGGAGCTCGGAAATAGCACTTGGTCGAGGACAGCCTTACGGTCAGGTCGGGGGTGGGGGGTTCCCAGAGAGCCAGTTAGTAAAGATAATAAGCAACGGAAAGAAATCCACTACCTGTTCCAACAAGTTTTCTTGTCTCTTAAAGTATTTTTTTTCATGCTTGTGGTAACAAGAGAAATGGGGGACATGGGTGCTACTTCCTTTGATAATATGGAAAGTTAAATGAGATAATACTTGTCCGTATAGTTCACAGGCTATGAAGTAACGGGTGACTCTTTGTCACGTGACCATTAAAAAGCTAGGGAAGTCTAGGGAGAAAAGGTTGAAACTTGGTAATTAGAAAAATGAGGCATTCTAGAAATTTCTGGCAAATGCAAGTGGGAAAGAAGACCCTTAAAAGGGACAAGTGTATCTACACAGGTCAGTAGGTTCCAAAATATGTTAGCACCACAACAGGAGCTCTTCTGAATGGCAGCACTCAACACGAGGAAGGACTTAGCCTTGCAAAGGACATTAAGATGCTTTGAAAAACCTCATGCTTTGTGACCATCATGATTATAAAGGGCTCTCTCTCTGTCTCTCTCTTTTTTTTTTAATTAAGATGCTTTAAGCATGACAGAACATCCAGAGCAAGCACTAAGATGGAAATGGTGATTTAAACTGGAATGCTTACAAAATCGCGTAGCCCAGCAGGTTCCCAGGTCCCCCCTCGCTAGCTAAGCTGTGGGACTTGTTTTCAAAAGACTGGCCATTGGAAAGCCTCTCACATAAAATAAATTCAAGTTTAGCTGCTCCAGGGACCTTAGGGGACGGCGGATTCCCACCCCCGCTTCTCTCTCCAGTCTGCCTGTGCGGCAGCCAGCCTCACCCTTTGCCCTGCCCCACGGCCGTCGGATGGGCAGACCTAGGACTCATGGGCCTCCCTCCAGGTAGGGGAGGGGCCACCTGCGTGATGTCATCCACGACCATGCAGTGTCCAGAATGCCCCACTCACGATGGTCTGATGGGAATGAACACCCTAAAGAAAGGATTTCTTGAACTCAGCGTTTTAGTGAAACATGTGCTCCATAAATACCTTTACAGAATTCCAAGCAGACATTCTCAGCACGTGTTTCTGGCACATTCAGTCCTGGGGTTCATATATGAAAATTCCCCAATAACTGCAGAATGTTCTAGCTGACTTCCAGGCAGCAGGAGTGAGGGGTCTGCTCCTCGCGTGTTAACTGGCTTACTCTGAGCTTTGGCGTGCGAACGTAAGCTTCAGGCTCAGTCTGCCCAGTATTTCTCTCCAACAGGAACCTGTTCAACTAAAAGGCAAACTGTTACAAACACAGATGATTTGCAAGTTTAAGTGTGACCGTGTACGTGTGTGTGTGTGTGTGTGTGTGTGTGCCAGGGCTGTCCGGAAAGTATCCAGCCACGTGCCCTTCTCGTGACAGTGACAATGGTGGGACGGCCCTCGTATACACGCATGTGTGTCTGTTTGTGCATGCGCATGGTGTTTCCTTTTTACTAATGGCCAACAATCAACCTAGGGCTCCAGCTGCTTTCAGACCCGAAACCGAGGCTCTGCTGCAAATTCCGGAGGTCGTGCAGCATTTTGGGAGGGGTCCTCACATCCGAAGCGTTGCTCTGAGTTCCGTTCTGTGTTCTGACGTTTAGCTTCTGGAAGAGCGGGCCTCCTCCTTGACTTCGGAAAGGATCGTTTCACTTCTGACGGGGCACCTGGCCTCCTCCGGCCTCCCTGTGATCAAGGCCCCGAAGGCTGCCCTTCCCCGCAAGCGCACGCAGGTCGCCTCGCGCAAACCCGCACGCGCTGACAGCGAGAAACCGTAATGGTGTGAACCCCGGCTCCCTTTCCTCCCTCCGTAAGAAAGAGACGTCCGCCAACAGGACTGTGCAGGTCTCCGCTGCTGGGAGCGGTGTCACCACATTTGCAGGTCCGTCCTGCTGCCGGGCAGGTGGAGGGTGTGCGTTCAGCAGCTAGCTCTGCCCGGTCAGGCCCGGGTGGTACGCGTGCTCTCCCACGGGCCTCGCCCCAGCCCCGGAGGCCTTCCCTCCGCCGGGATGTCGTTGCCCTTTGCATCCGGGCCTGCGGTGACCTCCGTGCCTTCTCTCCGAGGGCCCCTCCCACCAGGTGGAACGGGGTCGTGCCGGGAGGGTCCCGCACACCGAGACAGCCGCGCGGAGGCAGCGATTTCGGCTTGGACTTCTGATCGTCTTGTCAGGACTCCGGACAGTCAATGAGAGCTGCAAACGGACGGTCGGAGGTGCGGAGCTGTATTCAAGTTCACGGTCGGAACGGTTTCACGGGAAAGGCGCGTCGGAAGGCACGCTGAGTAGTTTTAGCCCGACGACGGGGCTCAGCGACGCTGCGGCACTCCCAGTGTTTTATCCGTCCTTTCCGGCTCCAAGACGCTGGCGGTGGGCCGAGCTGCTTTCCAGTCCCCGTCTCCAGTCGGTGGTGCAGTGGGCGTTGCCTTCCATTCCCTTTCTCCAATCGGTGGTGCAGTGGGCGTTGCCTTCCAGTCCCTGTCTCCAATCGGTGGTGTAGTGGGCGTTGCCTTCCAGTCCCTGTATCCAATCGGTGGTGCAGTGGGCGTTGCCTTCCAGTCCCCATCTCCAATCGGTGGTGTAGTGGGCGTTGCCTTCCAGTCCCCGTCTCCAATCGGTGGTGCAGTGGGCGTTGCCTTCCAGTCCCTGTCTCCAATCGGTGGTGCAGTGGGCGTTGCCTTCCAGTCCCCGTCTCCAATCGGTGGTGCAGTTGGCGTTGAAACCTTCCGCGTGATTCTGAGCGCAGCGCTTGGCACCAGTACAGACACACCCAAGCAGACCCCCTCCCTGTCAATAAAAGAAGCGGTTGAATTTCCCCTGACCCGGAAGGGCAACGTGTGGTCCCCAGCGACTGTTTTTGCGGCTGGGGACTGTTTGGAGTGTACGTGTTTGGGGGAGTATCGGGTGTGTGACGCCCGATGACCGTGGGACGCCCCGAGACCCGTCACGCGGGGCCGCCGTGCTCGTGGCTTTCTCATGGAAACGCCCTGATGGATTCTGCTTTGGTCGTTCATCTTTGCGCGTTTGAGACAAGCTGAAGCGGAAGAGAGGGGAAACCCGCCCTGACTGAGCTGCTGGGCTCCCCTGCCCGGTGAGGAAGGTGGAGGACACGGCAATGGCTGCACGCGGGGAGGTCACCACCGGAGGTCACCCTGCAGGGCTCCGCCCGGGATGCAGCCTTCCGGGGAGGGGTCTGCGCCGCCGTGAGGGGGGAACTGCGTGGGCTGGGGGTCCGCCACGGTTTGTGTTCCCTTCCCGCCACATCCTGGCCCTGGAACAGGCCCGTCAGTGCTTTTGAATCCTGGGCACTTCGTTTATACGGTGAGTGCTTCACGGGCCACCTCCTAGGAGGGTCATGAGCAGTAAATTAGGTGAGGGGCCCTCTGTGCACCCCGCTTTTTGCAGCACACGGTGGGTGCTCACAGACATGGATCCCGGTGGTTATTTCCGTCAGGCTACGGGCAGCGGCCAGAGCCGTGGGGCAGGGCGCGCTGCTTTTGCCAAGAGAAGTACCCCTCGGGAGGGTGTTTCTTACGGACTTGCCAGCTCCATCTACAATTCCAAGTTCAAGATTCCATGCTTAGGGGCTTCCAGAGCCTTCTCAAAGGCTCCCCTGGTCCAATTACTAACGCTGGGAATGCTTACCTGCACAGTGTGGCTCAGTGGCTCATGAGAACGGATTGTGACATCACCTGGAAGGAGGCTGCATCAGCACAGATGGGATCGGAAGGGCTGCCTGCACCCCGCATCCTGACCTCTCCTGGCCCTGGGGACCGGAAGTGGCACAGGAGTCACCCTGCCCTCCAGCCCGGTCACCCACATTGTGCACTGTCAACAGCACATTTCCAAGTAAAAGCGCAAGTTTGCATATGAATCATGCACTATGCGATAATTTAGTTTCTTGACACCAAATAAGTTATAGCAGTGAACTTGGCCTACATTTAAACCAGCTCATGTATGGACCTTGGGTTAAAAAGGGAATTGATTAGAATGACAACTAATGTAGTGGGTGATGAGGACCCTGCAATTTGGACCCTGTCGGCAAGTTATTTTAAAGAACTGGAGTCAAAATGACTCTTATGAACCAAAGGGTTTTGTATTGTCATCCCTAGAGGTCCTTCCACGTAGAGAACCTCACCTACCACGTGCAATGCCAAAGCCACAGTGGAAATGCCAAAGCCCCCCGCCAGCCGCACCTGGACTCCCCAAGAGACCTGGTGACCCACTCACCAGGGCCAGCCACACTACAGACCCACAAAGAGGGATGATTGCAAAGTCAAGTTTGATTGTAGAACTGACTGAGTTATAAAAATCTGAGTTGTCCCTGGCCTATTCTGAAAGGTAGTTTTAAGAGCAATATCCCTTTAAAAGGAAGTCATTTTCTGAGTCTGGTGACATTCCCCACACTCCCGGAACCTGGATTGATGGACGGGCGATGGGCTTCCCTTTCTTCCTGTAACACGTGTTACTAGATTTGAGGTTCTGCAGTCATAGAGCTGCAAGCAATCAGGGGGTACTTCCTGTCCTTAAATGTGCCAAGGAAGAGAGCAGGGCCCAGAGCAGGTTAGCATTTTGTTCCGTGACACACCGCACAACCACGCGAAGCGTCCAGGCTCCTTGAAAACGTTCTAGTTTGTGCTCCCCTACACACACACACACACACACACACACACACAGTGTTTCCTGCTCAGAGTAGCTCATCTGTGTACCAGCATCTTACTATCTAGGAGCCTGTCACAAATGCAGAGCCTCAGGCTCGGGCCCAGTCCTTCTGAAGCAGGACCTGCACTTTGACCTAATTGGCCATGTCCAGGAACTGACAGAAAGAGTGAAACAAACTCCTTGTTTGCATCCTGTCAGATGCTGAGAAATACTGGGCTTGACGGTTACTTACCTCCACACGATGAACTACGCCCCCCATTCCTACGTCAGACTTGTCATTGGCCCGAGTGCTGCGAGTGTTTTCCCCTAAATGCCTCTGTGCGTCCCCCTCCAGCTCTTCAGCTCCCCACCCTGAGCCCCGACCTCCCAGCTTCCCCTCCCCCAGTGTCCCCCCACTAGCCCCAGAGCGACTTCTCGGACACTCTTGGGCACGCCCCTTTCTTGACTTAAGTCCCCCATGGTTCTGCTCTGAACTGAATTGCGTCGTCTCCACAAATCGTGCGCAGAAGCCCCAGCACCCCATGAGACAGAGCCTTTGGGGGGTGATTGGGTGAGGTGGGGTCGCAAGGGCGGGGCCCTCGTGCCGGGACCATCGCCCTTCACGAGAAGACCCTGGAGAGCTCTTCACCACCTAAGGACACGGCAAGGTGGTGGCCGTCTGCGAGCTAGAAAGGACACTGTCACCGGACCTGATCGTGCTGGGATCCTGACCTTGGACTCGCAGCCCCAGACATGGGAGAAGATAGAGCTGCCCAGTCTGGGATACTCTGTCACAGCAGCCCGAGCCGACTCAGGCAGGTTCTGTTCTGTCCCGAAGGGACAGTGCCAAGTCCTTGAGAGCCCGTGAGGACACAGGTGGCCTGGGTGCCTTGGGAGAGCTCCGCGGGCGGCTGTGGGCTGTGCGAATGGACCGAGCAGTGCCGTGCGCTCGAAAGCGGCCCAGTCGCGGGCGTGGTGGTGGGGGAGAGAGGGCTCGTCCCGAGTGAGACTCCCGCAGGTTCCGGGGCCACGTTGGCTAATGCTCCGTCAACTTGATGGGGCCACCGGCTGCCCGGACGTTTGGTCAGACATTATCCGGGGGCGTCTGTGAGGTGTCTGCGGAGGAGCTGCGCGTTGGGGTCAGCGGATCGGACGAAGCAGCTCGCCTTCCCTGAGGTGGGGGCAGGGGGCTCAGCTGACCCCCTGAAGGCTGAGCATGGCAGGAGAAGCCTCGGGGAGAAGGAGGCCACCCGCCTCACCGCACTGACCCGAGACATTGGTCCTCTGCTCTGGACGTGACTGAAACACGGCCGGTGGCGTGCAGGACGGCACGGCCGCGTGGGAGACGGCGTGGCGACCCTCCCAGCTCTAACGCGCTCTTGCACGACCAGCGATAGTGTCCCCGGCTGTCTGCCCACAGGAGTGACAGCCGGTGCCCACGCAGGGGCCGCAGCGTGGGTGCTGACAGCCGGGGGGACTGGGAGACTCGGAGAGAGCTCTGCTTCACGTCGTAGTGGGGGCAGCAGCGCTAATACTTGGAAAACACGAGAGCTTACGGCTGTTCGACGTGGGAGGGTGCACGTCCTGAGTCAGTCCTGGAGGGGCGGGGGATGGCACCCTCGTCGCTTTATTTCCGCCGTTCTATGATAGCACAGGTGGGAGACACAGTGACATCATCTGTGCGACGTCACCGTCAGTGCAGAGCAAACTCCGAGGAGAGCCCCATGGTTATCGCAAGCGTGAACTGTGCAAAAAATGGGTCGTTTCTGCCCAGGTTCTGTGAAGGTGCTGACACCTGATTCGTTCTGGGCCCGGGGAAGCGTTCGCCTCTGGCCGTTACGTGCCGTAATCGGTGATGGTTCCGCGACAGCCAGCACACGCTCCGGAGTTCACGTTGGCTCCCGAGGAGCGTTTTCCAAGAGCTTGAAGGGTGCTCATGGGACACTTTTGCTGGCCTGCTTTGGGTGCACAGGTTGAAACACCACAATCCTTTTAGCATCATTAATATCAAAAATAATAATAAATGAACACACCAGCAGTTGTACCCAGTACAGCCGAAGTCTGATATAGAAGCAGGCAACACCTTAGGAATTTGCATCATTCGTCACCTGCCCATCCCTAGTGACTCCCAGCTAACTAACTCTGCCACTGATTTAGTTCCCAGCATGGCCTCTGCCTCAGCCCACGCCGCCTGCCTTTGTGCGTGTCGGAGTCATAACCAGTGGCCGAACTCGTGCTGATTTACGGATTAGCTGGACATTTTGCTAAACAGGCTGCAAGGGGATGCTGGCTAGCGTTCTCAGCAAGGAAGAAGAGGGAGCCCATCGCAGTCTGTGAGCTGGTTACGAGTCAAGTTCAGTAATTTAAGTACGGTTGTCTTGGACTTGACCTCCTGGTGCACATATGTGAGTGAGGGGTTTGAATTTCAGTAAATGTGATATATATTCACATATCCCCTTAATTAGACCAAGGGGGGTCCAGAAAAAGCTAAAATTTTGTCATACTGGTATCATAACCAAAACACAGTAGCCTTCTTCAATTCACGTATGATGACTCTTTATAATAAAAGAAGGAACGTAGCCATGACCCATGATCTCAGGTTTGCTACCACATTGTTTCTGTCTCTCAGTAGGTTGTATTTTTAGTCAGTGGAAGAAGAGTTGTGGGTGAGGGTGGAGAGAGACAGCTCGGCTGGCTGGCATCTGGGCTTTTGCATCCATTCCTTTCTGCAAACTTGGTCGACTCCCGAATCTCGTCGGCCTCCTTGTTTATTGAGGAACTTAGGTAAGATTTCTTGCTGCCAATGAATAGGGAGTTGGATCTAAACTCTCCTCTTCCCTTTACAATGTGGCTTGTGACTAAAACATTTTTCTTAGCGTTAAAGGTTATAAACGTGATGTCCCTTATGCTAGGCCTTGTGTCCTCTTGTATATACATGTCCTGAGAGAGGGTGTGAGGTCCTAAGTGTGCGTGTTTCTTCTGTCGGGTTCATTTATTTAACTACCTTTAATTAGAAGTTTGGAGTAATTTACGTGTTTCTAAAAGGACAGGTGTTTGGAGCTGGTGCAGAGCCCTGCTCAGGGGCGGTCGCTCAGGGTGGCAGGTGAGGAGGCGGTGTCTACATCAAGTTCCTTGCTTTCACTCTACTTGTTTTCTCAGGAGCAGGACGGATCGCTGGGAGCATTAAGTCAGGATATGCACGCAAAGTGCTCAGAGCCACCGCACCTGGCAGCCACTGCAGAGGCCGACACGGGCTGTCTCGGCACCAAGGACAGAGGCTCCACGGGGTCGGGGTGAGGGTGGGGGCGACAGGACAGCCTCGCTCTCCCAACTCGGGGCGGGCGGTGGAAGGAAAGGGAGCAAGGACACAGGTGCCGAGGGATCGCAGATGTCGATGGTGACCGATACATCGAGTGTATGATCCCACTTGCCCTGACAACCTACGCTACAGCGAATGGCCTTGCTACGTCACAGAGGAACAAAGACAGACGTCGGGGGTGTGATCGGGGACGTCTCTGTCTGCCTAGGGCTTTCAAGCTAAGGGACATTCGTACTCTTTGTCCTATAGGTGCTGCCACCGGAGCACTGCGAATGACCTACCATGATGCTTTTCGCTAAGAAACACTTTCTTTTCATGTTTTGGGAAACTGGTAGGCAACTGGAATGCATGCCTGTGTGTACGTGCAAGTTGGCGTCGAGCACGTCATCTTTGCCGTCTGTAAGTGGACTGTCCCTTTGGTAGACTCACAGACAGCAGTTCGCACAGACGTACAGCAAAGTTTAGTTCAGTAATTTAAAAATTCAGAGAAGTCACCGAATATAAAAATAACACTAAAAAGAAGTGCATTAGTGAAAATGTAAAACATAAAAATTCTTTGTAGTTTAAGTTTCTTTGAAACTGTTCGCCGTTTTCTTACTGCGTAGGATTCGTTACGTACCGTAGCTGGGGTGCTCTGCTAGGGACCAGAGGGAAACATATCCCCACCGTGATGGAACCCACGGTCTCGTAGGAAAGGGAACCACAAAGCTGTATAAACCATCATTGTTAGTTAATTGAATTTTGCCTTACTGGAAATGACTGTTACTTAATTAAAACTGATTCAACTCATAAAAGAGTACAGAGTGTCGAAAGAGAGGCCAGCAGGAGGGTCCGAGGCCGCTTGGCGTGGCCGAGGGCAGGTGGGAAGGCTTTCTCCCACCTGTGTCATTTGGGATACGTTCTAAACGATAAAAGTGAGGAGTATGACCGAAAGGGGCTGGAAAGAAGCTGGAGATTTCAAGGAACTAAAGAGAAGTGGGGGGAGCGATGTGAAGAGACCCACAGAGCAGGAGAGCGCCGTCGAGTTCGCGACTCACAGAAGCCTCTCGGGAAGGCAGCCCTGACGGCAGGAGCCGGGCCGGGCTGGGTGCTGACCCGCACCCACACAGGCAAAGCGCGCTGGCTGGTCCCGCCAGGGCCTACCACGCCATGGGAGGCGGTCCCCACTGCAGTCGGGTACGGGAACTACGAGGTAGACGTAGGAGCAGACCCGTGGTGACATGCAGGTGGTTGATCGTAGGCCGAGGCGAGCCGAGAAGAAGAAAGGAAGGAGTTTGCTGGGTCCCCAGACGCCAGATCGGCGGAATCGGTGCCGGCCGTGCTGGTTCAGCAGCGACTGCCCACTGCAAAACTTAGTGATGAAAGACGCTGGTTGTCTGTGCACCCGCTGACTGCGGGTGACTCATTCCAACAAGAACATGCTAGAAATTCAATGGCGTGCCTGGGGCATCATCTGAGTAAGGCGAATCTTCTCGTCGTAGAAGCAGCCACTGGTGCTGATGGCCACCCGAGCAGGCGGGCAGTGAGGACATGGCTCGTGCTGGCTCTCTGGTACTTGTGCAAGTGTGTCCTCAGAAACCGTCAGTGCAGGGGGCGGTGGGCGCGTCGTGGTGGGCACGCTGGGCAAGGACCGAGACTGCCCCTGCGCTTCTCGCCTGCTCAGGTGTCACCTCCTTTGTGGGGCGTTTCCAAAATGCGGGGCTCCTGCGTGTGCGTGCGCTGTACTGTGTGCCTCTGTGTCATCCTCAGAGGACGTCACGTTCCGGGGGCGTGGTGTGCGCGTGTCCTCTGCGAGCGCCCTTTAAGGGCAGATCCATGTCGTCCTTCAGTTCTGCGTTTCCTTTGCGGAGCACAAAATCTGGGGGAAAGCAGATACTTCACAGTCGTTTAACTGAATTCATGGAAAAAGCATTGTTTTCTCTTAATTTTTCTGGCTTGATTATAGATTTCTGAGACTCTGTGGGTGTCACTTTAGCACTCTGGTTAAAATTGTCACACAGGCTCTCCATGCTTCTGAGTGGAATGTCGTTGCCATTATGTTGGTTCCCGAGGTAAAAGGGACTTAGAAATCCTGACCTCAGACCTGGCTGGTGACAGAGTCGGTGCCGTCCTTGGCACATGGTAGGCACGTGGATGCCTCCAGCAGGCTGGCAGTGTGCTCCCAAGAGGACAGACTGGGACACCAGCACAACCGGGAAGAGTCCTTTGCTGGGGTCTGCGTGCGTGTCCCTAGGAATTCGTGCTGCCAAGCTGACCGTCCTAGTCCCAGACTCACTGCTAGTATGTCACCCTGAGCAGCTCTGGGCTCCATGCCGGTCGACAGTCTCAGGTGAGGAGAAGGTGTCTGTTTGTCATAAACAAGACACAGACTCGCCGTCAGCGCTGTGTACAACGTGTGTACGTGTGTGTACAACGTGTGTACAACGTGTGTACGTGTGTGTACATCGTGTGTACGTGTGTGTACAACGTGTGTATGTGTGTGTACATCGTGTGTACGTGTGTGTACAACGTGTGTATGTGTGTGTACATCGTGTGTATGTGTGTGTACAACGTGTGTACGTGTGTGTACATCGTGTGTATGTGTGTGTACAACGTGTGTATGTGTGTGTACAACGTGTGTACGTGTGTGTACATCGTGTGTACGTGTGTGTACAACGTGTGTATGTGTGTGTACATCGTGTGTATGTGTGTGTACAACGTGTGTACGTGTGTGTACATCGTGTGTACGTGTGTGTACATCGTGTGTACATGTGTGTACAATGTGTGTACGTGTGTGTACATCGTGTGTACGTGTGTGTACAACGTGTGTACGTGTGTGTACAACGTGTGTACATGTGTGTACAACGTGACACGGGGCGCCGGCCAGACGTCAGAGCCAGAGCTCCGTGTCAAGGGAAGCGTTGAAGGGTCCCGGGCAGGGCACGGGGACTTGCGTATGACCAGGGTGACGAGGAGTCGCGGGCACGCCGGCCAATAGCAGGGATGAGAGAATCTAACATGGGGGATGCGGCACTCACAGTCACGTTCTGAGTTACTGGGCGGATTGGGGTGCCGGAAACACACGGGTGAGACCGTGTGACCGAGGCCTCTCTGCGTCACTGCGCAAGGGGCAGCGTCACACAATGGCAGGGGAAGCACAGGAGACGGTACAAAGGGAAGTGTCCCCGACGTCTGCGAACAAGTGTTCCTTTTAACCCCTGTGACCGAGAACAGGGCGAAGTCCAGGGTGTTGACTTGGGCCCAGGAGGAGCCAGACGGGGGCTGGCAGGGCCTGCTGGCTCGGGCCCATCTTCCCGTCTTCCCGTGTCACTTGGCAGACAGATGGCAAACCTGCTCCGTCGTCACGGAGGCGGGGCGGTCGGCGGGAAGCAAGCTGAATAGAAGATGCTAAATAGGTGGGCGGAGCCAGGGGAGGGCCGGGCGGGGCGAGCCTGGGCTTGGAAGCTGTGGTCTGTTCTGGAACGATTCCGACCAAGTACGGGACGGGGGGCCCGGCAGCCGTGCATCGATGTTTCCACTGAACGGGGCTGAAGCGGCAGCCCCGGGGCGGGGAGGGAAGGGTCCTGCTGAAGGGACGCCTCTGGATGCACGTCTCTGGGCCATGACGAAGCGTGGACCGGTGGTGTCCGTCCCAGCTCCTCCCGGAGTGGGATTTCCGGGTCAGCCGGTAACTGCACGTGAAATAACCCGATGACCTGCCAGACCGTGCCCCAGGGTGGCTGCCCCGGCCGTGAGTGACGGTTCTGGTTTCTCCGCGTCCTCTCCGGTACTTGGGGTGATCGGCACTCTTTATCGTAGCCGGCCCAGTGCGGTGTGAAGGGGCCCATGGTGGAGGTTTGGGGGGCATTTCCCCCTGGCCGAGGATGCCCAGCCTCTTTGCCCGTGCTCGCTGGCCCTTCGTGTACCTTCTCTGGAGAAACCCGCCTCTCTTCGAAGCGTATTGTCTCGGGATACACGTTCAGGACAAGGTCGGCCTTCGCCGCACTGTCTTTATGTGCATCACGGTGCCACCGGGGCAGGGCAGCTCAGCTTCCGCGGTACAGACCCTCGTGTGGCTTAGAGATGCTGGCGGCCACGTAGGGGACGCGGACGGTGCAGATTGCGCCGCCGGCGCTGCGGGGACCTCTGCGGAGGTCTAAGGAGGATCGTCGGCGCTGTCGCCCTTTGGGGCTCTAACCGGCGGCCCCCTGCCCGTCGCTGGGTGCGGGTCGTGGCGGAGTCTCAAGACGGAGCGCTCTGTACAGCAGCCTCTTCTGCAAACGTGCCGTTAGGCGCGCGGTCAGCCCTTCTCTAAGAGGGCATCTGCTCGTCTGGCGTCAGTCACCCCGATGTCACTCACCGCTGGGAGGTGTAAATAAGGTAGCTGTGGCGCCCAGACTCCTGGTCTCTGCCTGTCTCCCTCTCTCTGCATTTTGTAAGGCTCCTCGTGTTATTGGGGGACAAGAAGGTCAGCAAGACCTCCTCGCAGCTCAGTGAAGGAAGCAGAGGCGTGACAGGGCTCACCCACCAGTGCGGCCGCTGGGGTGAGGGCGTGGGGACGCAGGACAGGTCCACGGAGGAGGAGATGACTGAGCCCACGTTGGCGAGAAAGGCCGTCCCCACGTTGGGGCAAGGGCCAGAGTGACACGGGTCTCGAGGGGTGACCGCGATACGTCTGTGACCGTGGGACCAGGCACGTGTGGGTGGGCACAGGAATGGAGGGGACCTGGTGAGCCACCGGCCGGCGCCATCCTCAGCGCCGTTGCTGCTGGTGTCCCTTCCGGCCACGGAGCTCGGTTTTACGGCCCAAAGCAACCCGAGGGGATCGAGTGACCTTCGTGAGAGCTCCTCACGGACTCCCCCGCAGCGCGCCTGTCCCTCCCACGACTTGGTATTTCGGGGGGCACCAGCCCCACTCCTTCCCTGGCTCCGAACGGTTGACAGGACCGTCACCATCACCGTCTCCTCTCTGGGATACGCTTCAGTCGGCAACTTTTCTTCTTAAAACGTGGCTCTCGGTGCAGGACCCCCACGGCAGCTGCGGCGTGCCCTGGGGATGGCCCGGGACGGCGCTCTCCTCTGTCACAAGCGCTGAACAGGGCGTCCAGTCACGTCCCCGCAGGTGAGCCCATGTCAGACCTGCCAGACCAGGTGCTTCCGTCCTGGGGCCTGGGACTCTGGGACTCTGGGACTCCAAACACAGAACCGGTTCCTTATAGGTCTGTGTGGTCATCTGGCTGGCTCTGACCCATTTCCCCAGGAATGTCAGAGCCTTTTAAGTCCTGACCCAACTGTCCAGGATGCCTTGGAGGTGTCCCTCCACCTGCTGTCCCCGGAAGCTTTCGGACCCACGGAATCTAGTGTGCCTGCATTTAGCAGCTCGGTGGGCTCTTCGCAGCGACTGGGCTGCGTCCGGGTTTTGTTGAGAACTGGAGTCAGTGACTGTATTGAACCGTGTTGGTGACACCGGTCAGCGTTTACAAAGTGCTCTGCACCCCAGAACGGCGTTTCCGCGGAAACGTCTGTGGGCTTCCTCCCTCACAACAAACTGGAGTGCTACTAAGATGCAGAGTGCTGGCCCGTATTGGAGACCTGCGGCGCCAGGCCCTGGGGGACGTGCATTCCGGGAGGGGTCCCCCGGGCCGCCCGGGGGCGTGGGAACGGCTGGGCCGTGCTCTGGGGCGGGCAGTCGGCGTGTGGCCTGGTGCGGCGCCTGCGGCGTGGCTCGCGGGCACAGGCGCTCCCAGGGGTGCCCGCAGGACTTCGGTGCGATTCCAGGAACCCTCAGCCTCTGACGGCGTCGGCTCTGCTCTGGCCGTCAGCCCGGGCCCCGGAGCGTCGCGGCTGCCTCCAGAGGTGCCAGCACCATGTCGGCGTGATTGCCGCCTTCGTCACCGGTGCCTGGGGACCAGGACCGTGGTGCGGTGGCTGCGTGACGGGGCCGACCTCATCCGTGAGCGCAGCACCTCCGGCCCCGTCGGAGCCCGGAGCCCCGAGCCTCGGCGGGCGTGGCTCGCACCCGGAGTCCGAAGTCAGCGCGGGTTCGGCGAGGTGCTGGCAGGGTCCCCCGAAACGCACGCCTGCTGAGTCACAGCCCAGTACCTACCGCCTGCCGACGTCCCACCTCGTCTCCCGCGGCTCCGGCACTGCCGCCGAGTTAGCGATGGCTGCTTTGAAGGCTCGCGGTGAGTGTCACAGCTTCCCACCCCGTAGAAGGTTCTAGGTGTCTGTTCGTGAGACTTCCCGCCCGTCTCTGCAGCTTGCTTCCACGCCACGGGGGGCTTTGTGTTACGGGTCAGAGCACGTCGTGGTTCGGGGTTTCTGTGGGGATGCTCCCCGCTCCTGGCATGACAGGCGTGTCTGGAGGCCATTCTAGATCTTTCCAGCGTGCGACCACTCCTACTCCCTGATTATTTGCTACTTAACTTTCTTACGTCCGTGTCCCCTTTGCAGTATGTCCCCACAGCCTTTGTCCTGCTTTTTGTTTATGGGGGTAACATACTGACTCCGGCATTAAGGAGGAAACGTTCTTTTTGTAAAAAGGTATTTTTCTGGGTATGAAAGTGAGCGCGGTCATTGGTGAAAATTTACTGAACTCGGACACATAGGAAAGCCGCTTACAACCACGCCAGCCGGCACAGCTGCAGCTCGGCCTGGCTGGTCCTCGCCCGCTGCACACCTGGCATTGCAGTTGTCATCGCTCCCTTTTCCGGCAGTCAGCCTCCTGCTTCCCGCAGCTGCCTTGCCGGTTCCCCGCTTCCTTCACCGTAGGGGCATCCGGACGCAGTAACCGGGCGGCTGAGCCCTGTGGTTGCTCTTTGATGGCGTGTCTTATGGATGACATCATGAAGAGTCTCTCGGATACCACGATGGGCTCCCTGGGTCTCTCCTGGGTCTTTTCTCAGGAGAGAGTCACGGAAGTGCTGTGACTGAACCAAGGGGGACATTTTTAAGGCTCTCGATACGTACTTCCGAGTTGCTTTCCCGGAGAGCTGACCCCGTTTGCGGGTCAGCCGTATGCGGACGCGCCTGTGCCTCACCCCAGGAAAGCCACGCTGCGTGCACATTTTAAGGCGAAAGCAGCGTTCTCTACCGGGCGGAAGGTGGGGGCTTTCTCGGAGGGGTTCCGCGAGCACGGGGTTGCGACGCGCAGCGAATCCCTCGTGCGTTGGGCACGATGTGGCCACCTTCCGGAGCACAGCGGGGAGCGCAGGCCACGAGCAAGCAGCCTGTCGTGTGGGCCTTCGCGCTCCTTCGGACTGTTCTGTCGCTGACCGAGTCACTCCCACGGCTCCCGTGTGAGCGGTCAGGTGCTGTTCAGTGCTTCAGGGGTGCTACCGGGGAGCCAGTTCACGCAGACAAATCCCTGGAAGTCCTGACTGGAGGTGACAGTCCAGGAGGTGTGCTCCTCAGAGGAGGTGACTGTGTCCGTGGTGTGACGAACGGTTATGGCCGTCCTTCAGAGGTCTCAGACGTTTCCCACAAACCGTGGCTGCGGGGCTGCCGGGGTCCCTCAGCAGCTCCCCCGTGTCCCTGCCTGTGGTCTGCTCGGTGGTGGGTGGGGCCCAGCTCCCTGTGGGACACCGGCCTGTGTCCCCAGTGCCCGGGGCGGTCGGTACGTTCTCGTTCCCGCGTCGAGTCCTGACACAGCCCGGAGCAGAGGCAGTTGGGCTCCCGAGTCCTGAGCCCCAGGAGCCTGATCCCGAACGTCGTCACAGTGTCCCCAGCAGACGTTAGCCTCTCCCACGTCGTCCGAGATCCCCTTTTCACCCCTAACGTTCAGGGTTTTGGAAATGGATCGCAGATGACGTCTGCCTGCTTTTCCTCCCTCTGAAATGTGTCATTTGAAGTCACAGGCGCTAAAGCGTGGCCCTGAGGGCTGGGGGCACGACCTCCTGACCCAGGACAAAGCGTCCTGCTCCGTGCTGTGCGCTGCAGGCGGCACCACGGCTCACGGCACCGACTCCGCCGTCTTAGGGAGTGAATCCCTGGCCGACGGACTGTCACTGTGAGTGACGTAAGACAGAACGTGGCAGCTTGCATTGCGTGACGTGTCTCAGGCGAGGGAAAGAGTGACGGGACCAGCAACGCTGAGAGACAGTGCAGTGACATTTGTAGACTCGCCGATGAGTCGGCCGCTCCCCGGACGCAGCCTGAACACCAGCCGATGTGACAGCACAGCGGTGTGACAGGTGGGTTCCTCCCCTCCCCTCCCGTCCCCTCCACCCCGCCCCCGACCCCAGCGGAGCCCCCCGGCTCGCCTGCCTCCCTGAGCCCCCCCCCATGCTGCCATGTTAACGGAAGAAACGCAGCGAATGGGGAGCTTCCGTCCGGGAGAGCGGCCCGGCCCAGTAAGCACAGACCGCCCGGGCTCTGCCCCTGGCGGGGTCTGGGAAGACGGAGGGGTGACGGGGAAGACAGAGGCGACGCTCGGCTGTGTTGGTGGCGGGGCAGCAGACGAGGCCGAGGTGACCGTGTCCGGGGCTCCGATGACCTCGGTGCCGTGTTGGGAGGGGAGGGCTCAGGGGTTTGGGGAGCAGGAGAGGAGAGAAAAGTGGTGACGATGACGATGCCCTCTGCCCCCGAGAGGGACGTGAGTTGTGATTTGGGGTTGGGTGTTTCTGAGCTGTCGTGCTTTGCGATGCTTTTTAAATAAGGGTCACAGGTAAAAATAACTGTTTCATGAGGATTTTTGCAGGTGGGTTTCTTTTTTAGGGATCAGGAAAAGAGGAGGGAAAGAGAGACGGGGAGGAAAACGTTCGAGCGGCTGTGCAGTCCCAGGCTGGGCGGCGGGCAAAGAGGCGACCGGCACTCCTGTCCTCCTGCCCGCCCGCGCCGGTGACAGAGATGACGCACCGGTGTGGGGAACGGCTCGGGGACAGATGCGTGGGGTCGTACAAGGGCCTGGGAAGCACGTCTCAGTGTTCGAGGTTTACCCCAACGCCAGTAAGCCCCACTCCGATGGGTCTTCGGGGTCCGTCAGAGAGAGAACGTGGCACACGTGAGTGAGGGCTCCGCTCAGAGCCGGAGACTTAGAGCCAGGCCGACCGGAAAGTCCAATGTCCGCTTTGCTCCCACCGGCAGGACGGTGTGGGCCGAAGTCCCCCGGCCTTTGTTTGCCCACCTGCAAAACGAGGTCCAAATGGCCGCTCCTCACGGACGGCGTGAAGAGGAAAAGACCTCCCGGAATCGAGGGCCGCCGGCCGATTGCCCGACCCCAGGACACGTCAGTCCTCCTCCTTCCTACCCACGGCCGGCGGGGAGAGGGGCACACGCGGCAGAGGTAGGGTGACCGGAGGAATGTGGAGGCCCGGGGAGACACACACACACACGGGGAGCAGACACGGTATGTGGCCAAAGGACACATCTTAGAGCCCGGCGCCGCTCCGAGCCGCCGTCTCGTTTTCTTTGCATGAAGAACAGTTGTCGCCGTGTTTGGGCCACCCTCGCTGTGCGCCGGGAGCCTGTGTCACGCCGTCTCTAGCACACGGGGTAGAACGTGGACCTGCGACACAGCTCTGTTTCGTAAATGGAAAATGTTCATCTCCTCCAGCCTCAACTTGTCTTTAAAAATGATGCGTAGCTGAATGAGTCTGAATTTTATTATTATGATTATCGCTGTGTGTGTGTGTGTGTGTGTGTGTGTG
>PVJL010010568.1:0-48376 GCA_004026885.1 Lyroderma lyra | reverse complement strand
TATCACAACAAAAAGAATGAAATACCTGGGAATTAACTTAACAAAGAACGTGACAGACTTATACACAGAGAACTATAAGACACTTTTGAAAGAAATTGAAACAGACTTTAAGAGGTGGAAAAATATCCCCTGTTCATGGATAGGAAGACTTAATATTGTTAAAATGGCTATTCTGCCCTAAGCAATCTACAGATTTAATGCAATACCCATCAAAATCCCACAATCATACTTTCGGGTCCTCTTTCTTGGCTCCTGGATGGCCGTTCAATCGTGTTTTCTGGGAGAGGCTTTAGGAACCTCCTCTCCAGTCGCCATCTTGTCTTCTCTCTCTCTAAACAGATAATTTTTGACAAAGGTATGAAAAACATACAATGGGGAAAAGAAAGTCTCTTTAGTAAATGGTCCTGGGAAATTTGGAAAACCACATGGAAAAGAATGAATCTCAACTGTGAACTGTCACCATATGTCAAAATTAATTCAAAGTGGATTAAAGACCTCCACGTAAGACCCCAAACAATAAACTCTATAGAAGAAAACATCGGTACTAAACTTATAGACCTTGAATTCATGGAGGACTTCATGAACCTGACATCAAAGGCAAGGGAAGTAAAATAAAAAATAAATGAATGGGATTATATCAAACTAAAAAGCTTCTGCACAGCAAAGGAAACCATTGACAAACCAAAGAGACAACCAACCAAATGGAAAAAAGTGATATTTGCAAACAATGCCTCTGATAAGGTGTTAATATCTAAAATATACAAAGAACTTGCACAACTCAACAATAAAAAAAAAATCCAATTTACACTGCTGGTGGGAATGTAAATTGGTACAATCCTTATGGAAAACAATATGAAGTTTCCTCAAAAAATTAAGAATAGAGTTACCATACAACCCAGCAATCTCTCATCTGGCTATGTACCCATAAAATCTGAAAACTTTTGTCTACAAAGGTATATGTACCCCAATGTTCATTGCAGCATTGTTCACGGTGGCCAAGACATGGTAACAAAGTGTCCTTCAATAGATGATTGCATAAATAAGATGAGGTACATATACACGATGGAATATTACTCAGCCATAAGAAGAGATGAAATATTGCCATTTGCTACCACATGGATGGATCTTGGGATTATCATGCTAAGCAAAGTAAATCAGATAGAAAAAGTCAAGTACCATATAACCTCACTCATATGTGGGATATAAAACTGAAAGCAACATTGGAACAAGATAAACAAAGAAAGAAACAATAACTCATAGACAGACAATAGTTTAGTGCTTGAGGAAGGCTAAGGGGGAAAGGAGGTGGTAGAGAAAGAGGAGGAGTTGAATACATGGTGGTAAGAAGAGAACTGACTGGGTGGTGAACATACAATGCAGTATATAGATGATGTATTATAGAAATGTGCATTTGAAACCTGTATAATTTTATTAACCAATGTCGCTCCAATAAATTTAATTTTAAAAAATGGAATGGTCAACGGAATTAAACCCTATTGAAAAACCATATGAAAAGTAAAGTTCAACATATCCACTAGCTTTTATACTGAGATAGGCACTGCTGGTGACCTTATCAGAGAATTTTCACTATATTTGTGTGGGGAGGGGACAAAAACCAAAGTGCAGCAGGTTAAATGGTGAAGGAGCACAGTGAAGTGGACATAGTGTAGACAACTCTCTAACAAGAAAAGAGAAAGGCCAGAACATAAGGTAGAGAGAGGAAATTATTCTATGGAAAGAAGAAACTTGAACAGATTTGTGTATGGAAAAAAATATATACAGTAGCACAGGAAAGGGAGGTGATACCAGAAATGAAGGGGGAATAAAATGTATTGAAGTCCTGAGGAAATGGAATAGGAAGGATTGGGATCTAGAGCATAAGAAATAGGGCTTATTTTAGCAAGGAAAGCTAAGGGATATTGTGGCTCAATCGCTTGATTTTCTTAACGAGAGGAACTCCAAAGTCATCTGCTTAGGATGAAGAGGGAGGCATGCAGACAGCTTGAGATAGTACAGAAAGTTTAATATAGCAACTGACATTTATGGGAGAGGTAGTTGAACCAAAAAGAGCCTCCTCCCCCACCACACCGTGCACCCACTCACTCGACTTACAAATTCATTCTGCCTGTCTTGGGTGTTATCCTTCAGAAGCTCTTGCAAACAAGAATAAAAATGAATTAAAAAAAAAAAAGAATCTTCTCTGGACACACTCAGTCACCCAGCCGGTAGTAGGCACTGTGCCAAGGAAAGTAGGTCTCTGGCAGAATCCAGCACAATCGCTCAACTTGCCTGCTAAACAGGGGTCACACTTCCGAGGCTGGTGAGTTTCAACACACTTTGCGGCATAACTCAGAGCCCATATCTGTGACGTGTTACCCGTCGCCCCCAGTAAGGATTGGTGTCGTAAGTAAATCAGCTTTACTCTTTGTTAGGAGAACAAGTGAGAAAGAGAGAAGGCCAGGACTGGGCAAGAACTGAAGTAGGACTGAACAAGGAGGTGAGGGGCCGATTGAGAGGTGGTTGCCTCTTACAACAGTAGTGGCAGAGGTCTGCTGACTAGGCCGCGGTGGCCATGGTCGTGGGCTTAGTGGAAGCCAGCAGTGGCTTTCGCCATAGTGAGGTAGCCCTGTTCATCAACAAAGAGGTGCCCAATAATGGCGGTGGCCCGGACTTCTGTGTGACCTTCCGCTCGTGGCCCTGGAATGAAATAGAAGACAAGCTGCGATCCATTATTGCTGACCTTCAGGTGCCCCAGGCCACCAAGAGGTCCTGCACCTGGAGAGTGCTGGCCTTAAATGTACATGTGGTCGCAAGGCAGCTGGAGCAGCAGGCGCACCAGGTCCGGCGGCTGCAGGAGCAGGTGGGAGAATGCGAGACTGCCGCCTGGGTCCTGGCTTCCCAGCTACAGAGGTTGCACAGACAGCATGATTTGCTGGTCTCACATGTGCATCGAGTGTGGGAACACGTGCTGCAGGCACTGGATGACGGCGAAACTGCGCCCGCACCTCCTCCAGGCGAGAGGTGGCCCCAGGAAGTCGAAACTGAATCTCGACCCCAGGGGCTCTTGTATGCTCTGTGGCCTGTGAATGCAGGGGAGCGAAACAGGGCACTGGCTGCAATGAGGCAGCGTAGGATTCCCAGAAGGAGGAGACCCAGATGGCCTCAACAATGAGTGTGTTTTATGTGCCAGGACCCCCGAATCCAAGGGCCCAGGGTGTTCCACTTCCTCTTCCAATGCCCTCACCATTCCCAATGGTGGTTCCATACCCACCACCTCCCCCACCCATAGAGGTCTCAGAAGCAGCAGCAGCAGAGATTGCATTCCCATCCCAGATGCCTACTAAGATGATATACCCACCTGGCATGTGGACTGCATTTGGGTCCCAGGGGCATATGGCCCTGTAGCAGAACCAGAGGAGCCAAGACCAAGAGGAAGGTCCTGTGAGGACCCACTTCATGAATCCCTCAGGGCATAGCTGGAGCCAGAAAAACTCAAGGAAGCAGCAACCTCAATGACAAGTGCCCACACTACCAAAAGGTAAGAAAGCCTTTGAATCCCAGCAAGAGGAGAAACCTATCCCAGACATCAGGAGGAGGGATTAGGAATGCCAATGGTATAGAGTGTGATTAATATTTTCTGACACTTGGCTTGCAATAAATTCAAGAAAAATCTATATAATAAGTGAGGTGGGAATCCTTGACCCAAACAAGCTCCCCACTGAAGCCTGGGTTGTAGAAAAAGAATGGATGCATACTCCAAAGAGAAATCAATTTCTGGAGGTCCCCTTCTGATCGAAAACTCATTTTCATTTACATCATAGAAAATTTGAAAACAGCAAACAAAAAATTTCATTGTCTTACCATCAAGCAATAACCATTTTTAACACATTGATTTATCTATTTCTACATATGGATCTCTTTCCCTCAGTTTCATGTTATACATGTATGTATGTGCATGTATATAATATGTATTTTAAAGAAAGATGAGATTATATTGAATATGTTTATTAATCTTTTAAAGACAAATTTCTCCAATTGCATTTAAGTTCAAGGTGATAGACTCTGGATGGTGAACACCCTGGAGAGGCTAACATGATGAAATATTCTTTTTCTCCTTTCTGTATTCTTCTTAACCTCCTCTCTCCCATAATACCAAGTCTTTGGCAAAAAATAACTATGCTTTTATTTATTTCTTATTTTTTGACATTTAAATTTTTAATTAAATTTATTGGTTAGTAAAATTATATAGGTTTCAAGTGTACAATTCTATAATACATCATCTATATATTGCATTGTGTGTTCACCACCCAAAGTCAATTCTCCTTCCATCACTATATATTTGACCCTCTGCACCCTCTTCTGAGGATAGCCATGCTTTTAGAACATAAGATACATTATATTCTAGGAAAACTGCTTTTACTCGAGAATGCTATTATTATGCTATAAAGTGCATCAGTGTTCATATGTGGTTTTGATAACATTCATAGGTGAGGACCTGTTCTTTGTGTCTCTAAGCTCCAGGAACATTGTATGAAGTTGAAAAAGATCCAGCTCCCAGTATGTGAATCCTCCCAAAATACCCTCTGGCCCTCAGCAAGCAGCCTTCACCTCAGTGAGACCACAGCTGGCTAGAGCTAAAAAAGAATGTGAAGAAATCCGGCACACAACTTGAAACGAGAGAACAGGCAAATTTTCTTAGAACTTAATGCATCTGTTGGGGAAAAGGGATAGACAGCACAGTTCAAAGGGGGTTGAATTTTAGACATTATAACAATGTTATTGCATTCACTCATTAATTAAACAAATAGTTATTAACTAATATGTGTTAAGAACTAAAATTATATGTTATCTGGTGCACACATTATAAGCCAGTTGGGTGAGTTTGATTAGATGACAGGAGAGAGCTTAATTTGAGGTACAGTATAGACCAGGTGTGTCTTCTTTGCCTAGCATGTACTATGGCTTCTGAGTGAACCCAACTGAAATAACATCAATATCCATCTTTACAACTCTGGGGGCAAAGTCGTAGGTGAACTGCTCTTCACATTAATCCCAGTGGAGATGAATGGGCAGTGACAAATTTAGGAAAAGTGGCCTCACAGTTATGGGAGCAGGACTTTTCTGATACTCCTGCTAATTCCCTCCCTTGAGAGGGACAACTATCTTGGTTGTCTGAAAGACCACTGGGTGGCTGTTTAAATAAGAATAGTGCTTAGGAGAGTGTTAGCTATACACTCCAGCCCTCAGCCACTTTCATCCCAAGTCTCTTTCAAGTCAAGAGTGGATGAAAATCAAAATGGATTCCAAGGATAGACATCATGCTTTTCTTGGGAGGATTAATTGGATTAAAAATAGAATGGACTGGGACAGGTACTCTTGAGAATGTCCCTGGCTCCCTTGTTATCCACTTGGTGTGTTTTGTTCTCTGTGGGCTCCCCAAAGGCAGGTGAAGCCTAAGAGTTGGGAAGTTAGATCAGCCTCCAATCTGAACAAAAGATGTCCTAGAGTTTCCCCCATGAGATACCAGGTCACCAAGCTCACTTTTGTCAGGAGTTTTCTGACTCTACTTAGTAATAAAGCATGTGCATTTGCCTGCTGTGTCTTCTGTGTAGTGTGAATCTCAGGGCAGGTTTCTGCAGAGGCAGCAGCTTAAATCTGCATCTTCCCTCCATTCCACTAAGGTGAAAGCTCTATCTCATTCACTATTAAAGGACCCCTCATCTTCCTAAGAGTTGCTCAAGAATGGGAGAGGGAGTCTCTGGGCCCTTCAAACCATTTCATAATTGTCCCTGCAACCCTCCTTGTCCAAGTCCACATGGTCCCTCGAGGTGGGTGTCTCTGCTGCTCCTAGGCCTGTGGGGCATGAGGGATGAGGTGGGAAGGGGGCTTCTGTCCAGGCTGGGAGACCTAACTCCTAGAGTTCAGCCTTCCTATGTGCATCAAGATTCTATTTCCCTGAGGCTGTGTCTCTCTGAGTAGAAATTTCCCTCCTGCATTTCTGTTCTCTAAGGCATTGTCCCCTCCTTCCTGTGCACAATCCCATCAAGGTCCTCAGGATTCTGGAAAAT
Source organism: Lyroderma lyra (assembly GCA_004026885.1). Taxonomy (NCBI): domain Eukaryota; kingdom Metazoa; phylum Chordata; class Mammalia; order Chiroptera; family Megadermatidae; genus Lyroderma; species Lyroderma lyra. The sequence goes on along the minus strand of PVJL010010568.1, from coordinate 42,308 downwards.
AGCCAGACATAGACAGTCTTCTAATAATTGTTCCCTGAGAAAAAGGGGGGTGGCTGGCTACCTGCTTAGTATAGAGGCAGGTATGGAACAACACAGAAGTGATCCTGCCCCACCTTTCTTTCTTTTCTCAGAGGCCTGATTACTGGGAGGCTGTGGTTACTTGGGAGGACACTGAGGAGGAAGGGAACCATCAGAAACATCAAGCCAAAACTTGATGTTCTGGGTTGAAGGCTGGTTTGTAATACTCTCGTGTGTGCTGCTAATAGCACCCTGAATTTTGGGAGGATGGGACACAAATGAAACTTGGGACTGTTATAGTACATTGTAATATTGTGGTTCTTAGTGTGTGGTTGCTGGACCAGCAGCATGAGGATTACCTGAGAACTTGTTACAATTGCAAATCTGGTGCCTCCACCCCATACCTGACTTGGCAAGTCCTAGGAGTTGGGCCTAACAGGTGTTTCTGATGTCCCCTGAAGTTTGAGAAACTTTGTTTGGAATCCCTAGTATAATGTGAACAAATCAGGCTAGATCTCATTATAGTTGCTTCACAACACACTCCGATGTCCATCAGAATGTATGTAGATCTCTATGAAAGCAGAGACAAATCCCTGGGCATAGCTCTTCCATAACTCAATGTGATTACCCAGTATTTCAGGGATAATTCTTTTCATAGCAACCTGCGTGAATCTTTGACCAGAATCATTGGTGTTAGCTGTCAGTTATCCCCTCATTCTGGGCTGGGCACAGGGAGGTACGGGCAGTAAATTATTTAAGGGAAAATTCTGGACTTTCAATCCAGAGACCTGGGTTCATACATACCTGCTCTGCTGTTCACTAGCTGTGTGACCTTGAACAAACCACTGAATTTCTTTGATCCTCCTAAATCATTTGCTCCTTTCCCCTACCGTAAGGGTTCGTTCTGTGATGATGAGGTACCAAGTATAAGGGATACCCATTGAGTGCCTATTCATACCACTGAGTCCCTACAATGTGACACTTCATGACCATCAACCCATTGGTGACTGTCACAGTTCTGTAAAGTATAGATATAATAGATACCTCTATTAATAGTTCTTCAAGAAGGATATTTTACTCTCATTTTATAGATGTGGCAACTCAGTAACTTACCCAAATTCAATCATTTGGTGAAACCTGGGTTCTAACCCCAATCTCCCTGGCACCAAACTCCATGTACTTTTCTACTGTATCACAGTGCCTCAACCTTTTGCCCTTACCAATTAACAGGATCTGTCAATACCCTGACTGATAGAATTTACTATAATGGAAGGACTCTGAGTCAAAGAGGCAGTCTGGGAGAGAGGGAAGTGGGTGGAGATGGCAAAAGAGCCAGGTTTGGTAGCTGGGGAGTGTTGGAGCTAGAAAACACTCGAAGAAGATTGTGGACACAGCTCCTAGAGATGTCAGCCTGGTAATGCAGGAAACAGAGCAGCATGCTGTCATTGGTATGTTCCCTGTCCCACTTCCACAGAGCCCCTGGCCATCAACACTTCCATTCCCATTCATCTCAACTGCAGAAATAATGGTTCCAATCTGGACCTTTCTTGTGGGGGCCTCTGTAGGCAGCATGTGGAAAAATGTCAGGATGGGGAGAAGCACCTCTCAGTTGTCACAGGAGGCAACAACAGGCTGGTGATGAGTGTACCTCTGCATCTCTTTGTGGGTGAGAGAGCTATGCATTATGCATAGTAAAGGCCAGGTGACAGGACTAATGAACAATGTAAATGAATTTTTCTTTGATAAAAACATTTCAAATGAGGAGAGAGCCCTGATGTCTGTAGGAATGGATACTTTGTCCTCTCACAGAGCCAGTTCTCATTTATGAGCAGAATGAAAGAAGCAAGGAAATTCAAAACCCACTCTCTTGGGAAATCATCTTACTGAGGTACTTTCTTACTATCAAAGTAAACTGGACTCACCAAAGAGAAATATGAAAAGCAATTAAAACCACTCACAATCCCAAAATCTGGAGGTGACTGCTCTTCATATTTTAATGTATTTACTTTGTACACATACACACATGTACTTATACAAGGACTGTCCAGAAAAAAAATCCAGCAATAAATGCCTCTATATTTCATATTGCATGGCTGGATACTTTCTGTATAGACCTTGTATATATATATGTGTGTGTGTGTGTGTGTGTGTGTGTGTGTGTGTGTGTGTATATACACATGTATATGTATATGTATATGTATATGTATATAATGTATCAAGACAGAATAGGGTACATACTTTTTTGTAGCCTGGTCAACTGTAGCAGTGGCTCCAATCTGGACCCCTCCTGTAGTGGACTCCACACCCAGTATGAGGGAGCGTGTAGGGATAGGAAGAAACATCTCTTGGGTGGCAAAAGAGCAGTTATGGATAGATACAGATATATAGATGTATTTACCAAAACAGAATAATGGTACATATTTCTTTCCAACATTCATTCTTCACTTAATAGTAAGACATCAGCATAGTCTCACATTCATGTGAAAATGTGATTTTAAATGGCCTTGTAACATTATCATGTCAATGTTTCAGTTTACTTAACTAGTTCTATTTTATTGTGTATTTAGATCGTTTTCAAATTTTTATTTTCACTCTCAGTATTATGTTAGTGTGTAGTTTTCTGTACCATGGCCAAAAGTAAACATCATTTAAAATATCTTAACCAGTTTGAAGGATATCTTGTTTTAATTTACATTTCTTTCCTTATTAGGAAGGTGGAACAATTTTTTAAGTTATTTATCCATCTGGATTTCTTCTGTCGTGATTTAGCTATTCATGTCCTTATCCAAGTTTACTAATGGAATATTCAGCTTATCTTGTTTCACATTTATTTGATAGCAAAGATATTAACCTAACCCTTTGTCTTACTTAAGATTGCAAATATTTTCCCTTGTTTGTAGTTTTATCTTTAAATTTGTGTATGGTGGCATTTTGATGGTCAGAAATATTAAATTTTTATATATTGAGATTTTTTTTCTCTTCCACTGTCATTTTTTTCTTTTCCTTTGATTCTTAGGAAGGCCTTCTTTATTTTGATATAACATATACAACCATTTATATTTGATTCTATATCTTTTATAGTTTAAATTTTTATCTTTTTTTTTTTCCTTTTTGGTATGTGGGTAGCTCCCTGACTGGGAACCGAACCCAGGCCGCAGCGCCAACAGTGCCAACACCGAAGCCTTAAGCCACTACACCATCAAGGAACTCCCTAAATTTTTTAAATTATTTAATCCTCCTTGAATTTATTCTAGCACTTATTATGACATAAGTATCTAAATGTATTTCCCCCACAATTAACCTTGTATCTCAGCATCACTTTTTTATCAAAGTTAACCACAATAAATAATTACCATTATTTATGGTAATATCTTCCCATTTAAATTTTTTATAAAAATAGTTTTTATTGTTAGACTTACTGGGGTGGCATTGGTTAGCAAGAGTTATATAGGTTCCAGGTGTACAATTCTATAGCGCATTTTTAAATGTTCCATTCTTTCCCCATTGATCTTAAAAGGACGTCTTTATCAAATACCAAATACAGATCAGTGTGTGTGTGTGTGTGTGTGTGTGTGTGTGTGTGTGTCAGTCCATTCTTATACCCATCTAACACCTGATTCTGGATGTATAACACATTTTAATAATACAGTACAAGTTATTACTCATTATTCATCTTTTTCTAAATTTTCCCGCCATCACTTGTTTATTCTCTCAGTTGAAGCTTTACAATTTAACTCTATTCTGTAGAGTCCCAGATGCACTTCCTTCAACTGGATTCTGTGAGACTTACCCTATAACTTCAAAATTCATCCCTTTTTAAAGCCTAGGTTAAGTAGATTTCTGTTCCTTAAGGTTTTATCTCAGCCCTATTTTCGCTCTTCACTTCCTCCTTCTGTAATCTTGTCTGAACATTTGACATGCACCATATTTAGGATAAAGATTCATAAATATATATAATTTTAAAAGCTCAAGTTTATTGCTTATGTGTTTGGTGGAATTATGGTATTTAATTCTCTTTAAAACACTACAAGATGTGTAGCAGTATCATCTCCATTTTATGGATGGAGAAACCAAAGCTTAGCAAGGTTAATAGCTTTTTCAAGGTCACACTGCTACTGTGTAATAACAGCCAGGATTCAAGTTCTATTCTGACACACCTGCCATGCTATACTGCATAGCTCTTAAAAGAAGGAAAAATCAATATTAAATATTCTGTCTGCTTTAAAATTGAAAATTATAGGAACCATTGATACAGACTTCTGTTTTTGGAATTGAAATTGATATAAGAACCAGTTATGTTGTAGTAAAGAGAGGCTATGTGGCAGAGTGCTTAAAGACATCACCTCCAACTGCTTTGCTCTGAATCCCAGATGCATTCAATGGCTTAATAGCACTCTCCACAGTGCCTGGCACACATGGATTCTAAGATGTACATTTTTTCACATTTTAACATCTTTGAAGCCTGCAGGTCTCTCACAACCACAGTTTAATTGGCAGTATTTATCTTGCAATTGACGGCATCTTAGATTTTATGAAATAAGGTATTAAGTACTTAATAGCAGTTTAGCTATTACACAAGGTGACCACTCATCCATTCAACAAATATTTATTCAGTGTGAGCTATGTTCCAAGCACTGTTCTAGGGACTGGAAAAGAGTAGTAAACACGGCAAAAATTCCGGCTCTCATGAATGGGAGACACACATGAAACATGTATTGAGTAAAACGTATAGTGTGTCAGGTGGTAATAGGCGATAAGTAAGAAGTGAAACAGTAAGGAGAATAGACAGTCATGGGGGTGAGGAGTGCTATTTTAAATACGGTGGTCAGGGAATGCTTCACTAACTGGGTGATATTTGAAAAGAGAACTGAATGGGATGAGGGTGAGCAATGAGAGCTGCAGGAAGACCTTTCCAGGTATAAGGCAGGGCAGGTGTAAGGGCCTTAAAGTGAGAGCACCCTTAGGATCTCTGAGGAGTAGGTAGAGGGCCAGTATGATGGAGTGAAATAAGTAGAGCACAGCAGTAGATGAGGTGAAGAATGCTGCAGATTAGGGCTGGAAATTTAAAGTATGTGAGTAAAAGATTCCCTGAAATCCTTTAAAAAAGGCTCTAGATCTGAGTAGGAGCTGCGCATTGGGGCTAAGAACCACCTAGCAAGAATTATGGAGTGTCACGGCTATACTGCACTTAAAGCCAGGGGATGGCTCAGGGTAGGGATCACATTAAAGAAAGTGAGGAGAGAGACAGTTCCATTTAGTCTCTTAAACACACTAATGCAGTAAAAATTATTCATGGTGCAGAACAATTTGAGGGAAGAATGATAGTGATATGTGATCGGAATAACTAAATGAGACTACTCTGAGAAAAGTGGCATTCAGAACTTAAACATTACTGATGAGGTACAGCACAAACTGGTCTTGGTTTGATCTTTCAAAAGGTATGCTGCCACAACATTCGTCCACCCCTCAAGTGGGCTGGACAAAACTCAAGTTATTTTGGGATTGCCTGGTGGTGTAGTGGCTAGGCGTCAGCGCTGTCTTGGCTGTGGCCTGAGTTCGATTCCTAGCCAGGGAACCACCCGAAAAACAAAACAAAACAAAACTCAAAGTTATTTTAAGAATACTGAAGAACATTTATAGGATGATTACGTGTAGAAGAGCACAGAACTCGGATTTCTGTAACCATTTAATGTAAGGTATACTTTTTTTAAAAAAATCAATTGTTACTTAGAAACCAGGATGCATAGTGGTTAAGAGCATGGTGTTTAAAGGCAGTCAGAGCTGGGATCAAATGTCAATGTTGTCCGTTACTCCCTTGTGACTTTGGCTAAGTAACCAACTCAAGCCTCAGTTACTTCATATGTAAACTGGAAATGATACTGCCTAACTTTAGAGCTGCTGTGAGAATTAAACAAAATAATGTGTGTAAATACACAGCACTGGAATTGCTCAATAGAACAACAGCTGCTTTTTCCTACTAAAAATGCAATGCATACCAAAATTTCTCCTGTTCGTTATGCATAGCTCTTGAAACAAAGGGACTCAAATTTACATTGGCATCAAAATACAGATAGTAAAAGCTAAGAGAAAATAAAACATCTCTTCAGAATTCTAAAGGCAGTTCTAGCATTCAGAGTATACATACTGAATTTAAAAAGATGAAACACCAAATTGACTTTTTAGGTATACGGTTACCCTCACAGCGACATAAAGAACCATCCTTCCTGCTATTAGTAATCTTAAAGTACTTCATTCAGAGGCCCTATGAAATGCAGAGCTGTGAAGTATATTCAATGAATTAGCTGAGACAATAAAAAACAGGTTCTAGGGTGAACCCTCTCCCCAGTCCCACAAACACAAAGTAAGGCCATTTTTCTGCTTAACTAAAAGCCATTAAAAGTCTAGCAATCAGAATATGAAACTCTATTACTCAGATAATATAGAGATCCCGTTTAAATCCTTCTGCCACCAAAAATGCTCCTTATGTAAAAGGGAGTGTTTTGTCATCTAATCCAATCACATAACATTTGAGCATCAGACTGTGTTGTAAGGAACTTAAAGGAATTTTTGGAAAATGGGTAGCTTTTCCTCTGCCTTGCCATACTGCTTAGGTATAGCTTGCTCAGAATGGCATGAAATTCAACAATGAGTACACATAGCAGACAGACATATGCTAAAAGTACATTTATTAAGAAGCTCTTACATTCATTAGATTTCCATATTTTATTCAGTGTTTTCTTGAAATTTCATGACCAGATAGGCCCTGATTTTGAAATATCTGAACTGGAGGTTCTAATGCTTTCTTAATGATGGCACTTGGATAATATGCAGACCTATGAGATTACATGATTCCTATTGACAATTCAAGGGACTAGTATTTGAGGAAATGAGACTATACAAATCATCCAAGTTCTTAAGGCTGAGTACATAGAACAAAAAAGAAGTTACCCATCATGATATGGATTGTATGATCTTTATTACTTTTTAATCCATTGGTCTAAAAATCACACATATTGGATCAAACAGGAGTACCACAGTATGTTTTATTTTACAGGTATTAATTAATTCTTAAATTGATACCTCCAAAACTTTAATTAGCAGCAAGCATCATTTCTTCCAAAGAAGCTTAGGGAAAAAACAATTGTTTTTATTCATGAGCTCAAAGTCCTACTGTCTGATCCACTGTTGTACTGACATAAAAATGAACTCAGTGAGCAAAGCTAATGGAACACTCAGTTCATATATTTGGGGCTTCCTATATTTCACTGAAGTTGAAGCAGTGTTTGTTTTAAACTTCTGTGAGTATTTTAATCTAAATTCTCAAAGAAGATTAAATAGACATTATCTAAGATAAAGCCATGATACCTAATGAAGAATTAGTGATATTAGCCTCATACTTAAAAGGTAGAACATTTTTAAATGAACCTATAATTGTGAATGCATCTCAATTTCCAGTTCATATACTTAGCAAGGTCACAGCTGATTTAAATAATCTGGTTTCTAGACAATAATCTCAAAAATATTTATTGAAATGAAGCCACTGTTCTTTATGGTGCCATCATTTTGACCAAATAACAAAAAAGCAATGGTTTTCACAGGAGAATATTTAAAAAGAAAACATTCTTTATATACTTAGAAAATAGAGGAGAGCTTGAATCTGCAAGTCAGAACTAAAGAGTTCTAAGGAGAAGTAATGGAACAATTTAACTTTCTACGCCAGTTTGCAATATATGCTTTTGAGATGCACATCTAGGTAATATAGTTGATGAATTTTCTTCCTTTTTAATAAAAATGTTCTAATTCCAGTTATTGGCAGAGTTCTGGCATCAGTTAAAGGCAACAATACAGCGGTAAGCATACTCATTTTGCTGAGAGGTAGATGGGGTCTTGATCCTTGCACTTAACAAACGAACTTCACTTAAGCTTTAAGCTTAATTTTTATTCCATGAAACATTTTTGAAGTGAAGGCAAATGTTTGGAAACTTTTGTTTTTAGTTAGACAGAGATAAAAATTTTGATAAAATAAGCATCTGCCTTATGCTAATAACATGTACACAAATCGGCCATCTGGGCCCTAGAGAAATACACTACTGTTGTGCTTCCAAATCAAAGAGCAATTCAACAGCTTAGCCAACCAAACAGGTACTGGTATGAGTGGTCTCTAATACCTTACCGCAAAAGCCAGAGCCACTAGACTAGAAGTTTCTATCAAGATATGAGTTTATATTGAGATCAACAAATTTATGGAATAATTCCAGTCGTTTTGGCTAAGCAGATGTTTGACTGATGATACTTCAGGGCCCACCAGCCTCTAGAGTTAGCACTTGCTGCTTTGAAAAGAAAGAAATCAATACATTAAGAATATCAATTAAAACTTATTCATAAAGGAAATGAGGGAGTACAGGAGACACATCAACTATAGAAGTTTTGCTTTTAATGGAGGATGAATTCACTTTCTGAACAAGTTAAGGCTCTAAGGGAAAAAATTCTGAATCATAACCCTAAAAATCCATAACCTACATACTCTATATCAACACCTTTTCAAAAAGATGAAGATCTTATTTTAACTTTTGCATAATGTCAAGTCTGAGATAATCAATATATTCCAAACCCCAGAAGGAAAATATATATATATATCCTTGTTAAAATACAGTATCCACTCACAGTAATGAAGAAAACAGCCAGACTTTTGCTATTAAAGACAGTATTAGGAAGCCATTATTTTCTTTCCTTTTTCAACTAACAGAAAAACACAGATTTAAATAATCCTTATCAGGACATTAGGAAAGGAAGTCATTATGAATCAAATTTTATTTTGCCTCCAATGAAAATAAATTCATTATTTTCTTGAATTTATTTCCTTAAGCAAATTAAATTCTCTAAAAGCTTTGATTTTTTAAATAATGTCAAACAAAATAGCAAAATACAAGTAACTGCAACATATAAAATTATACTTTAATAGAAATACATTCATAATTAGATCCAGAGTCTTGAAATTATTACTTACTAAAAAACATACTCTGAGCCACCATTTTCCTTTCAAATACACTTTAACAAAGGAAGGAAAAATAGAAAAACAAAAGAAATTGTTCCTAATACATTTTTTCTTAAATAAATGCTACTCATGCAGAAGTTAGTAATTCACTGGGGTTAGTCTGAATATCTTAAACAATCAAATGCACAGCATTTCCTAGCATTTAGCCAATAGAAACCTGATGGCAAAAAACAAAAAGCACTAAATTTAGTTGACTACACAGACTGATATCCAGTATGACTTTTCCTTCTTCCAATCACATAGGAGATAAAGACAACAATTATAAGGAACCCCAAGGCCACACCCACTGCAACAGGAATAAGAAAGTTGAGTTCAAAGTCAGCAGAACATTCTTCAGCTGTTAGAAAAGAACAGACAGAAAGCAAGGAAAGGATATTAGTAAGGAATGCAATTAAGCAGAAACAAACAAACAAGAAACCAGCATCTGGACATGTACATAGGTTTGTCCTTTAGAGCACAACCCCAATTTTCTTTTTTTCTCTATATCCACCCAAATATTTCTAAGCAACCAGTCCTCTTATAGTTCTCATTATCACTTCATCTCAAATCACACCAAATTCCTCAGTACAAAAAAACAGAAGTCAAAGCAAGAAAAGGAAAAGGTGCAAAACACAGAATTGTGCTTACCTAACATGAGGATATTTTATGTTTAATTGTGTGATGGCATCTACATTTAGACCACTGCCTGTTTATTTCCCCATTCCCTTTTTCTTTTGCCACAACTATCATTAAAATATTTATAAGAACTCTGTATGAGTAACAAAATTTAAGTTGAAAAGGACTTAAGTTCAAGAAAATGCAATATAATTTTTTTTCACATAGGCAATAGGTAGCTATCAGGTTATAATTATTTTTATCTAAGCAATAACCTGGAAGAATTATAGCAGAATTCAATACATGGCAGTCCATTCACCGGAGCACCAGGCAGGCAGTGTGTGCAACATTGCTTTTCAACTCTGGATTCAGAGAGAACTGAGTTTGAATCTTAATTCCCTCTGTTACTAGCTAAAGGCCCTTGGTCAAGTTATTTAAACTGGGCTTCACTTTCCTCATTTATAAAAGGAGGATGATAATACTATTATTTGAGCTATTTGAGGATTAAGTACAATTGTATTTCTAAAGCATCTGATACACATCAGGTGGTCAACAAGTGTTCATTCCCTTCTATTCTCCTTTCATGTTTGTGATCCCATTCAAGGAGTTTAGGTTTTGAAGTAGCAAATAGAGATCAAAATAAGAATGTTTCAATATATTATTGAAAAAGCCAATATTCAGCACTTTAAAAAATACTTAAACAAAATTGAGATGATGTGTCATTTATTGAAAGTAGTACAGAAGCTTAAAGTGCCCCATTCTAATTTCATAATTTCAAGTTTAAACTAGATTTACTATTGACTAGATTTCATTGCAACACTTTTTATCAAAATGCTAACGGTTTTGTTGGCCACCTCAGTGGAGTCACTTCCATTTCTGTAAAATTACATGGTTAGAGTAAATAATCTTTAATGTCCCTTCCAGCATAAGTCCAATACAATTAATGAAATTTGATATTTGGTTTGATTTATGGTTAAATAATAACTTGTATTTTTCCTCTAATTTTATCTTTTCCTCCTCTTGCACTTTTGTCATTTATAAAAAAGAAAGCCAGTTGCTAAGTTTCTAAGTATATGAATTTCTGTAATTATGGCAGCCTTTGTTAAAAGGTTTTACTGTATTTTACTGAAAGCCTTCAGAGACTAATAGCTGAGTACCAAAATACTGTAATCAGTGAGTTACAGAAATTCTGAACAAGCCAATATATACATAGAATGAATTGATAAAATAATCACTTCAATGTGAAAGTCTTCTCAAGTCTACTGATTAAGCTTCCTTTTTAGCTAGAGGGTGCCAGAAACACATATACACATTTTAAGAAAAGAAAAACCTGCATTAAAATTGTAATACTCAATATATACCAAAAATAAAAAATGAATACAAGTCACATTTGACTTCTGCAATTTCAAGAGGTGCTCACAGTGGTTACCATCAGCATCCGGACACTTTTTATTATGGCAAACTACTGCTCGAGCAACATTGATAAAAATACATACTTGTATCACTGTGCATGCTGTTTCAATTTCTTCCTGAAGTACAGCCAGTGTAGCTGGTTTTCTACTGTATACCACCTCCTTTAAAGTCCCCCATAGGTAGAAGTCAAGGGGTGTTAAGTCAGGAGAACATGGGGAAACTCAAATAATGTTCTCGAATTTCAAATACTACTTCAAAACGGTCTTGGGCTCCTCGAATGACAACTGTTCTTCAGCCATTTTCTTTGTCTTGCCTGTTGCATGGTGATACTAGCATTCATTTGATTAATATCATCTTTTGAGTGAACATCATACTACACATTGCTACCATAATTCAACTGCGAATACACAGAAAACATCGCTTAAAATGTGTATACTTTATTTTGGCACCCCAGCATTTATATATTCAATAACTGTGCTGCACAAACAACAAGGAGTGTGCTTCAATAGGGACTGATTGTATAGCTCATTTTATTACCAACAGCTTCTCTCTACCTACCCGCTGTGCCCCTCAAAGGTGATCTTGAAGAAGAAAGAGCCTAGTTGCTATGCTTCACTCTATCCCTTCTGAGACTGCTGTTAGCTTACATTTCGCAAGCACTGATCTAATGACAGCACTAAATAAATTTTAATGTTTTAGAGATCAACAAGTTGAGGTAGAGAAATACAGCACAACCTGTCCTAATTAGTTCATAGAATATTTCTATCTTTCAATACTAGTTGGGCATCCAAAGGAGATAGTAACAAAAGACAAAAAGTCAAGTGGTTAAATATGCTTGAATCTTTTCCATCTCTATTGTTGAAAAAGAAACAATTTTTAAAAAACTAATTCTGAAGCCAGTTTAAGTTCTTCTGTGGCTTTTTGGGTCTGTTATTTACCTAGGGAAAAAATTCACAAGCCTGAGATAATGGTTTCATCCTTAACTCAAAGAAATCAGCAAAAAGTCACATAACCTAAAACATGCTGATGGTCCTGAGGAGATTAAACTGAAAACCAAGGTTGAGCATATAGGATGGGCATTTATGCCACATCAATATTTATTTATGAAGCTATATGCAAAGGCATTGTTCTTATCATGGACCAATCAGGATAGTTCTTATACATGGAAACAGAACACTGGTAGGAAATAATATTTATGAATTCCATTAAAAGACAGCTACATATTTTATTTGTATAATGGCCATGTCAATAAGTTTAAGACATCTTATGTTAGGATAAATTTTGGCCAAGGTTTCTTAAAACAGACCTTAAAACAGTGCACACAGATGTTCTTTTTAACAAATTTGTCTTCAGGACCAGTAAATACAACATTTTTTATTTTAAGCTGATCAAAGAGAACAATTCTTATTAATAAAGATCTATCTCAAAATGTTGGGACTGTAAGAATTAGTTTCACCATTATCAATATTAGGGAGCAAGGTGCTGCAAAACTAAGAGGCAAGAAAATCTTATGTGCATATATTTTTATATAATCAGACTGCAGATTCTAAAATTGCTCATATCCAGTATGATGGTGTTTGAAACCAATAAAGTAAGCCAGCAACACTAGAATAAGTACTCCTGCCAAGGCTGCTCCCACCGCTATAGGCACAAGGAAGTTGTCATCATCTGCACTGCAGTCTTGAGCTAGATGTAGAGAAAGGACAATTGAGAACAGAAACAGTGACAAAATTTCAAATCTGTAAATGTTAAGTTAAAATGACAGCACTTCCCAATACATGTATTTGATTTTTTACACCAAGATAACAAGTCATTGGCATTCATTACCAGCAAATGAGATGTTCCACAAAAGTGATTTTCCAAATAATCAAATCATACCCTTTTAAGTTACCCCCTAAAATGTTGTCATTTTGGGTAAAAGGTATATTAAATGATCACACATTTCCCATATTTCTTAAACAGAAGATAATGCATAAATATAATTAGCCTTTCCTTGATGATTTGGCTGTGAGCTTCCAGAGGCAAACTGTTATGATGTTGAAGAAGCATGGTGCCTGGAACACTGCAGATTGTGAAGTTATTAATGAAATGAACCAAATGAACAACTATACAGTGCAGACCTAAGAACTCAATGCATAGCAGTCTGGGACCATTTACTAGTGGGAAAAGATATAAACTGGCCCTGGTGGCATAACTGTATGTCTCAAGATATTTAGTCCAATGTGAGTCAGACAAGAAAATCGGTGGTTATAATTTCAAAATGAACTGTAATATAGGGGCAGGCAACACACAAAGTGTCATGGAAGTGCTTCAGAGGCACATTCGATTCAGTCTTATTACACAAAACATACCTTAAAAGAACTGACACTGGAGCTGGGTTTTTAAGGATAAGTAGGAATTAATCATGCAGGTTGATGGGGAAAGGGCATTCCAGGTATAGGGGACAGAATAGACAAAAATAAAGAGGGTAAGAAAACATGGCACTTCCGGGGAAATGCAAGTAGGCTGGCCTTAGCTACAACAATGGATCAGGAGGTATTCTTGGCTGGTAAAGCAGCAGATAAAAGATATCAGGACCAGCTCACAAAGGCATTATACGCAGTGTCCAACTTTTTGGTTTCCCTGAACCACACTGGAAGAATTGTCTTGGGCCACACATAAAATACACTAACACTGACAATAACTGATGAACTTAAAAAAATAGTAAAATAAAAAAATAAAAGGTCACAAAAACATCTTATAATGTTTTTCTGGGCCACAGGTTGGATGTCTGCTCTAGGTTGTCTGGCCTTACACTGAAGGCCAAAAACAAAAAGTGCAGCAGGATTTCAAGCAGGATAGTTGTTTCAGCAGTTAATGGCAGATGGGAGACTGGTGGTAAGTTAGGAGGCATCTCTATTGCTGGAATCCACACATTTAATAATATGGTCCTGAACTGGGTCAACGAAATACATATGCATAAGGGACAGACTAGAGAGCCAATCAGAAGGTAGAATTGACCAAATGGATGTCAGGAGTGGGGTAGGAGATAATTAAATAGTTTCCAATTCCACGCTTGAGTGATTACATATGTGCTAGAGCCATTCATCATGATAGGAATTAGAGAAGGAAGAATATATACATTTCAGTTTTATTTGTGGTTATTTTTGTGTGGGCATTTTTGTTTGTTTTGCATGTGTGGGGAGGGTAGAGAGGGATATGTGCAAGAGGGGGACATTCCCTTTTAAATTTGAGTTTAAGATACCTGTGTACCAACCAAGTGGTTGATAAACCTAAGCAGTAGTTAAACTATGGACAAAGATATTTCTCAGTGAGGACAAGTAGTAATAAAAAGAGAATCAAAGACAAAATCCTTGAGAACACCAATATTTGAGGGATAAAGGACAGAAAAAAGAAGTAGAAAAGGCAGATAGAAAATGGTGCCACAGAAGCCAAGGAAAAGCACAGTTTCAAGTAGCATGGGAGAAAACAGTGTAAAATATTACAGAAGTCTAAGAAATGCCCATTGGATCTGGCAGTATGGAGGGTGGGGACTATGAGTCAAACCGCTGTACGTTTAGGAGTGAATGAGAAGTGATCAGTACATCAATAACTTGGGATGAAGAACATAAAATACTCTTCATTTTCAAGAAGTTTAGAAGAGAGGACAACAGGGAGGTAGTTTACAAGAGGGACACAGTAAAGGAAGGGTATCTTCAGGGTGGAAGAGATTTAAATGTATTTATAGGATGAGGAAAAGAGCCATTAGCATTTGATAGGTTGAAGGGCAGAGGTCTCCTAGGAGGTATGAGTAAAGAGATTCCAGAAGCACTAACCAGGAAAAGAAAACTTACTGAGACTGGAGAGGAAGAAGGAATAAATGGTGTAGATGGAGACCCATTTGCAGAGAGTGAAGAAGGCTAGGATGTTGAATTACCACTTCTATTTTCCATTTCCTTGCCTCTTACTGTCCCAGTTCTCCTAGCTCGCAATCTACAGGAGATGGATAAATCAGATAATTAAACTTATTATAATTGCATAAAAAATAAGAATTCTTTCTGGTTGTGCTTACATTCAAGAAACTTGCCAGTCTAGCTTCTGGAGCAATAACTGGGAATGAGATGTAGTCCTGGAGTTTATGGACTTTATGACATCGACAGCTGCCAGCTCAATGATCTTTTTTACTTGCTTCTTGGTTCTGTTAAAAATCCAAATATCTGAGATCGCCAGATGTGACTTGTGAATACGTATAGTGCTGAGAGTACCCAGTTAACTCCTGCCCTTCAACTTCTCAAATTACCACCTAGCATATAAACTATTAGGTGACACGTACCATAAAGTATTATACCTTGGATTTCATATAACTTGATTTTTTAAGAAATTCATTAGTAGACTAATTTCTTACTCTGGCAATAGATGCATATATTCTTTCCCAAACTGAGTATTTAACCCAGTACTGAAACGACTTTCATAAATACTGCCAATAGGCTTTCATGTAAGACAAATATTCCCAGAGATCAAAAAGGCAATTCCACTAATACAAGGTTCTTTCTAGATGCTGTCACTTTCTTAAAATGCTCTCAATTACCAAATGAAATATGAAATTAATAATAACCACTGATTTTATGAATTTAGTCTTTAAGAATGCTTTAGGTAATGAAAAGAAATTTTGGTAAAGCAGTAATTTTAATATGATCATGTCCTGAAAAAAAATCTCATTCTATAATTCATTTTGATCTGATCAATTTGCCTAATGCACACTTAAGACTGTCTTTAAAATATTTCTGGTGAAAAAAAAAAGTGTATTTGTGGTAAAGCTTAAGAGTTGCTGAAACAGTGAAGATTTTTAAAGATAAAAAATTCAGTCACTGAAATTTCAACAAAAAGTTTTATGTAGATTAAAAATACTGTTATCTTCAATTTTCTGCTATTCAGAGCTGGAAAGGTGAGATACACATTTATCTTATAACAAAATGTAAAACAAAAACTCCGCTTAAAAAACAACTGTGGGAGTTCCCTGATGGTGTAGTGGCTTAAGGCTTTGGCGTTGGAGCTGTCGGCGCTGCGGCCTGGGTTCGATTCCCAGTCAGGGAGCTACCCACATACCAAAAAGCAAAAAAAAAAAAACAAAAAACAAAAACAAAAAAAAAAAAACACAAAAAAAACTGTGTCAAATGTCTGTTTGGAAAAATCAGCATTAAGAATTGTATTCCTCTGTGACATCTTATTTATTACATACCTTTTAGATCTATAATCAAACTGAAGTATACACTAATCTGAAAAGATACTTGAAGCTACTCAGTATCACCCACACGTTTATGCTGTTTTCAAAAACAATATATAGAAATTATTGATGAAGAAAGTTAGCTACAAGGGTAAAAGATAAGGAGATGGATAAGACAGAGATGAGCCCAAGCCAACTTAACATTATCTATTAATACCTAAACAGAGATGAACTGCTATAATCTAAAAATATCTGAATCTTACAAGGGCTGTCCAGAAGGTATCAGTCATGTAATATGAAAAATAGAGGCATTTATGGCTGGATTTTTTCCAGACGGCACTTATATAAGTATTCCTCCTAAAGAATATAAGAAATTTCAGATGGTATATTTTACACTGTATATAAAGTATTTCTTGATACATAATGAGATTCTTATAAGATCCTTCTAAAAATACTCAAATTTTCACTGAAATGGAATCTACCAAAGAAACAGAAAAACAGGATTTTAAAGCTCTTAGCCTGCAGATGAAGAAATTGAGACCCCAGAAGTTAAGCAGCTTAACCAAAGTCACATGGTAGCTAGTCATAGAGGTGGGAGCTGTAATGAATTACATGGCTTAACTGGGTAATCCAGAGGAAATTTACTAGCCAGGTTACTAGCAAAGCATTTTGTGTAATAATACTAAGGTTCAAGTATTTTAGGGTATCTGAGAGAGATACTGCACACAATCCTGTTTTGGTTCAGATCAACAGCTTGAATTAGATGGCTGCAATATACAGCTGCTATGTATAGACATTAAATATCAACCTCGATTAAGGAGTTGAAAAAAATGCACAATGAGATACTCTGCCATTTTTACTATGAAATAACAATTCTTGATCAGTGGTTCCCCAATTGGCTACTCTATTCAGCTGGGGAGCTTACACACACACACACACACACACACACACACACACACACACACACACACGCATCTTATGCCAGACCTGCTAAATTAAATCCTCTAAGAATGGAGCCTGGAATCTGACTTTTTATAAGAAGCCTTCCAGGTGATTCTTATCCTATAGTCAGTAGACCTATGTATGGGAACACTCTTCCAGATAGTAATAATACAACAGAACATTCTAGAAATGAATGTTCTAAGAATATGAAAAGTTTTTCCTTCTGGAATAAACTACCATTCTGTGGTATACAAAATCCTGACTTTAACCAATGGAAAAAATGTGAGCAAATTTCCTTAAGAAATAAAATAATCTTTATTGTTTTAGAAGTGGTATGTTGAGCAAATGGACAAGCAGATATTTAAAGAGAAATACTATACATCAACTAGCAGTTTAAACATTTGAGAAAAAAAAAACACGAGAAGTATGTACATGGACCAGTTTTTTTATACAAATGCTAAAACATGAGAAACACCCAGAACTATATAGTGTTATACCATCAAGGTGCAAACCCAGTACAGCAAATGAAACTACAAAATACAATTTTCATTGTGAACTACAAAAGGCACAAAAAACATGTGGCTATAGGAAATAATAATGTAAATAACCATATGTAAACTGGTCCATGTAAAATACAAGAATATTAAGCGAAGTAAAATTTTCTAGAAAACAGTGCTAATTAGAGGTATTTTAATATGAATCAGGTACATAAACTAAACGTAGAAACTTTTACAAACATTAATATCATTAAGCCAGTACCACCCACTTGTGCTTCCAATTTTTACTTTTAAAAAAAAGCTGCTTTGTTTTGACTCATGAGAAATATCTAAGGCCTATGTTTTTATAAGTATTATCCATTTTTCTAAAGTTAACAATCTTACATTAAGACATTATTTAAATAAAAAAGAATTTTTAAAAATCAGGTTTATATATAATCTTTAAAAAATGCCTTAAGCTGGCAATACAGCTCAACATAGCTTTAAGAGAAGGGCTGGTGAGGAATCTGATTCTGAGTCAGGAAGATTTTCGGGTTATTCTAAAAAGAAAGCAAATTTAAGTGGGAGAAAATATTTAGCACTCTACTATAACTTGAAAGATAATTAGAGACATAGACATGCTAACAGGCAATTGCTGGTATGTTTGTGTATGGAGGGGTAGCTATACTACCAAATCAATTCAACAACAATAATATTTTCAAACCCAGATATCTCACTATCTAGTGAATGAGGGCACATAATCTCCCACACGAAAATCTCAGGAACCTTCAATATATGGCTGCATATTAACCAATTTAAGTATTTGCTTAGCCATTCCAATAAAAAAAATCCTAGAAACAGCAAGAAATACTCAACGTGTTAACTATCAAGTTGAAATGTTTTGCTTTCTCATATAAACTTTAGGCAGTAAGAGGTAAATGGACAATTGGTGCATCTTCCCAAAAGACAAAACTCAACACAAAACACATAATTTAATAATGATTCTACCACAATGCACAATAATAATCTAGGTTTTGATTAGCGCAAATCCATTTTAATGGGAAAGCCAAATTAGTAAAATTTGTAGCAATCAATGTAAGCTGGGAACAAGGAACACCTTTTTAATAGACTAAGAGAAGACCAAGACTTTCGCGTTAGGTGCAAGTTACTTTTAAAGTGTAAGTGCACTTCTTTATCTAGGTTCTAGGACATAATGGCATTTCTTTTTTAAGGAAAAAAAAAGACAAGAAAGAAATAAAACATACTACCACCACCAAGGATACTGGAAGGCTAAAAAGAAGCCTACATTAACTTTCTCACTGTGTCCAAAGGCCAATTTACAAAGGTACAAAGACTAATGGCCAAAATTGGCACTGCCTAGCAATTATCTCTAAAGCACCTAGAAAATGGATTGAAATGCCCAATTGTAGTAGTCTTGTATTTTACAATTTAAAAGACTGAAATACCCGGTTCTTTAAAATAGGATTAAACAATAATCTTAACACTTAATCTAAAATTTAAAATACTTTTGCATCTTTTGTCATTATAGCCACATGAAATACAAATGTATTCAAATGGCATTAGGAAAGCACTCATTGCTAAGGACACAATAATACTAGACTGTTCGAACCTACTGGCATATCTCTCATAGGTCAAATATGCGGCAATATCAAAGCAGCTAAGTTAACCTGCAAACAAAATCACAGAAAAATACAAAAGGAGCAAGTACAAATCCATTGTATAATGTGTTGTCTCAATTTGACTACATGCAAAAAAAAAATCTCTTTTTTTAACTGTTTTTCCTAAACTATATTTCTAGTCAGAATATCTAAAGTGAAAGCAATGAAATACTAATTCATGACAATAGAACCTATAATCAAAATTATTTTACACATGCCTTTTGCTGTAGAAATAAGTTTTAAATCCCTTGATTGGGGAAACCAAAATCATGTGACTAATTTGCACTTTATAGTTTTGGGGATGTTTGTTTTTAATTAAGTGATATGAAATCCCCCACATCACCATTTCTAAGATCAGAACTACAACTAAATATACCTTAAATTGAACAGTATTGCATGATGGAACTTGTACTTGCTTTATTACTTTGTAACAGAGATCACACATGGATTAGTGTTACAGAGTCTGATATCCAGCATAACTTTTTCTTCTGCCAATTAGGTAAGCAATCACTATAACGACAATCAAGCCTGAAAGACCAGCACCAACTATAATTGGTATTAGAATGGTGTCATCATCCAGCGAACACTCCTGGGCTGTAGGTGAGAAAAATTGTGTAACAAATAATGAGTATAATAAAAAAAATAATGTCCAAAAGTAAAAGATGTTGACTGAAAAGTCAGAAATGCTGCTACAAGTTCAACTTTAAGTAATTAAGACAGCTATATTTTAATGATAAATCTACAGAAAATTATGGATTGTTCTGGAATTAAAATCCTAAAACATATTTGTCCTTTCACTCATGTAAGTGTGTATACATATATTCGTATATATGAATACATATATACTTGTATCTATGAGTAAACACATACTTCGTTTATATTCCAAGTGCTTTGCAAAATAGGAATATTACTTTATCAAAAACGAAGACAGCTAATACAGCCCATTTCACATGGCCAGATTAGCCTGTCAGTGGTAGAGTGAATGTCCTTTGGGAAATTGGGACCAGATCAAGAAGGTTTAATCATGAGATTAGTATGGACAGGCTGGCTCTGGAATCATTTAGAATAGATAGAGCTTGGCAAGCTATAGCCTGTGGGCCAAATCTAGCTCAAGAGGTATAAATAGCTTTTAAACATTTTTCAATGGTTGAAAGAAAAACAAAATAATATTTTGTGAGACATGAGAATTATAAGAAATTCAAATTTCACTATCCACAATTAAAGTTTTATTGGAACAGAGCCACTCATTTGTTTATTGCCTATAACTGTTTTCCTGCTATAATAGCAGATTAAATAGTTGTCACAGAGATTGGCTCATCAGATATACCATTTTAAACAGGACAGAAAGCATCGGTATTATCCTGTTACAAAGAATATGCATGGTCAGCCTACTGCCACCATGAATTTAGCCCACTGAGACGAGGCTAACCACACGTACCATTTGTATCAGGGCAGTACCATTGTTTTCTGTCCCATTTAAAGTGGTACATCTGGTCAGCCAAGAGAGAGAGACCACATGGTCTCCAAACCTAACTTACTGTCTGGGCCTTTACAGGAAAAGTATGCAGATTCTTGATTTAGACTACATGATTTTAATGGTTGCAAAGTCAAGAAACTGGCACCTCTTACTAATTTGAGTGTGTTTATTACATTTATCAATATAACAGGACTGGCATCCCTCAGAGGCTATTTTTTCTATGTCTAGGAGTAGTCTGGTCCAGTAAAAGCCAATCAACACTATTTTACATTGCTGCAAGTCTATTTCCTCCTCTTATATAGTCAAGTATTACCAATATATTGTATTTATAAGTACACACAGTAAAAAAGCTAGCTCCACAAATAAATTGTGCATTCATTATCAACATTAAATGTGTGTTCCTTTGGGTGACATTTTTAATTCTATGAACATAAAAAACAGTTTCAAATTAGACAACAGCGCTCATCTTTATTACAACTGACTAGATAAACAGGCTTGAGCGGATATTACACTGCACATGATTTTAAATTTTAAACACAAATCTGGATCTAAAATTAGGGTAATAATATAGCGGACCTAGATAGAGATTCAAAAATAAAACTATTAAAGGATAAAAATAACTAAAGTAAAAAGAAAAAAGACAAAAAGGAAAATGAATTTTTTTAAAAAATATGTGAAGTGTGATTAACCTCTCTAGTCACAAGAATTGTAAGAGTGAAGAGCTCTATTTATTTTGACCTAACCAAGTCAGACTAGGTATTCAGCATTACTACAAAAGTAGTTCAATGGCTCACAGTATATTCTTGTTTAAACACAGCTTCTACATTTCATTCTAACCATGGAATTAATTGTTAAAAACACTGTAGATGACTGGAATAGCTGTGTTCAGCCAAGCTGTGATCCACAAGCCCCCAATTCTAAGTAATCTGTTTAAAAGGATAACTCAATTAAGGAATTCTATGTAATTTTTTTTCTTCATGCAAATTTTAATCTTGTAATTTCAAATGCATCTTTCATATTCATATAAACACAATGTAATGAGCCCTTCAAAAAGTTTTCATTAAAAATCTGAGAAACACTACCATTAGGTCTGAGTAGATACTTGAAAAGCCTCATTCACATGTTTTTAAAACTCTCCAGATGATTCTGGGTGGCCAAAACATAGTTCACAATATTTGAGGCTTTGCTACTGCGAGCTTTTGTCTCAACAAAATAAGACCAACTGCTTTTATTCAAGTATGAAAATATTTCCAATGAGAAGATGGCCCCAAGATGGCAGATGCAAGATGCCCAAAGCTGCTGCTCCCAAGTGCCATACTTCCCTCAAACTAAAACCTAGGGGAAGTGTCCCTACATTAAGTAAAGCTCACTTAAAGCTTCTATCAGGTTTTAGCTTTAATAACTTTGTTGCAAGTGGTTTTCAGATCACAAAAACCTCTAGTTTGAGTAAAATGATGAGCCAAATATAGAGTGATACAACTTGCTAAAGGCTATGAGAACTCTACAACAGAGTGGAGAGGTGAATTCATTTCTGTCTCATTGCTTACATTTCCGAGACTCACATGGAAATGTCAGTGTAAGAACATAAATTATTAATACAATTTGTCTGATTCTTACCTGTAGAATACTTTCCTTCAATGACATTGAAAGGCTGAACCCTTAGATCAAAGGTATTTATCTGAAATGCTCCAGACACTGAAACCATCTGCTCTTTGTTGCACATATAAGAACTTCCCAGGGGAGCATCCCAGTAGCTAAGATTGTTATTTGCAATGCTGAAAACTTTAAAGAAAAATATGTTAGTAATGTCTTATCTTATTAACATAAAAAAGTAGGACAGTCCTACTTTTTCAGTGAAGTATGGGAGCTTGAGGTACAGGGTTGACCCACAAAAACAATTCCTCCGATCACTAGGTTCCCTAGCTTTTCTTTAAAAATTAAGGATAGCTAGTAGACAATATTATATTAGTTATATTAGTTTCAAGTGTACAATAGAGTGATTTGACACTTTCATACCTTACAATGTGATCATCACACTAATTCTAGTAAACATCTGTCACTGTTCCCTATCTTTCTATAGATGTTTCTATTGTCTAAAATTTAATAACACCCTTAACTATTATCCACCATGCTTTGAAAATATGGGATATTGCAAAAGAGAACACTGCAGTTCTAAGTTAATGTTTCTAAGTTGGGGTCAAGGTACAATTTTCACATGAAATTTTCTGTCCCATTAAATAATGCACTATTTGGTAACAAGACAATATGGTTTCTATTTCTTCAGTATAACCCACACTTTTTTCCCCAAGGCCAATGCTTTACTTACCCGACCCATTAATGAAATACATGCTGACATTCACTTCCTTCAGATAGAATCGGTTTTCATTTTTCTGTTTGAAAAAAAAAGATTCCAGTTAATCAACACATTATAAGTGTCTACAGGTACAGTTGCTATCTACAGAAGAAAAGCAATCTAATATTGTTACTCAAAAGATTAAACTATAGATTAGACCAGGGCCAGCAGAATAAACTGCAAAAGTAAAGAGAGCTCAAAATGTGACAGAAACCTTTTTCCCCTAAATTTGGTTTCCAGTTTTTGGACCAGAGATGTAGTCAGGTGGTTCTGAGACACTTGACAATTCATTATCTCCATTTTATCTCTTCTGCCATTTGCTGAACCTCCACTACCTCTAGCATGGATCACAACAGCCTCTTAACTGGGCTCCCTGCCTTTTAGCCTCTCCAGCTCAATCTTTCTTCCACTGCTATTATCCTTTTGAAGCAATCATCTGATCTACTAGTCATTCCAGTTATTTCAGTGCTTAGTATATACAAGGTAACTTATCTCGAAGTGCTCTAGGGAACCATTAAAATGAACCAGATTTGGATCCTGCCCCGACCATATTTGCAATCTGCCAGGGAAGATAAAATAAATGCAACAGTACCCCCCTTATCTGCAGTTTTGCTTTCTATGGTTTCAGTTGTCCACTTCTAGCCATGATTTGAAACATTAAATTAAAAATTCCAGGTTGAAGGACCACATTCACACAAATTTTATTACAGAATATTATTATAATTGTTCTATTTTATTTGCTATTGTTGTTAATATTTTACTGTGACTAATTTATAAATTCAACTTTATCATAGGTATGTATGTATATATAGGAAAAATATAGTATAAGAGGTGTGACAATTAATTTCACAAACTTGCCACTGTGTGCTTACATTGGCAGCACTGTACAAACAACTCAGTAAGGTTTCATAACCTTGGTATATCTGTATCTAGCAGCTGTGTTCATGTCAACGTGTGGTGGTATCTCGCTGAGTGGTGTTCATTACTGTTGTGGCGTGTTTTCGTGTGCCATACCAAGAGTGTCAGAGCTTGAATCAGAGCAACAAACAAACATTAAATTTCTTGTTAAACTTGGCAAGAGTGGAATTGAAATCAGGGATATGTTAGTCCAAGTTTATGGGGATAATGGCATGAAGAAAATGGCTGCATGCCAATGGATTAAACATTTTTTGAGGGGAAAGAAAGCACCTCTGATGAAGAGAGGTCAGGGCAGCCCGTAACGAGCAGAACTGATTAAAACATTGCAAAATTTCATCAAAGTGTGTGTCAAAATCATCAACTGAATGTGAGAAGCACAACAGACCAAGTAAACATTAATAGCGAAATAGTCAGGAAAATCTTAACTGAAAACCTTGGTATGAGAAAGATATGTGCAGAAATGTTCCTCAAAGAGCTCACCAATGAACAAAAGCAAAGGAGAGTCAAAGTTTGCCAAGACCTTTTGGACAGGCAAAATTATGTTTTGGGTCATGTTATCACTAGTGATGAAACATGGGTGTACCAATGACCCTGAAACAAAGGGTCAAAGTGCACAGTGGAAGTCAGGCAATTGTTCACGACCAAAAAAGTTCTGTCAATCCAAATCAGGAGTCAAAACTATGCTGTTAAACTTTTTTGATATCAGAGACCTTTATGAATTTGTACCAACTGGACTAACAGCCAACCAAGTTTACAATTTGCAAGTGCTGGAAAGGCTGCGTGAAAAAGATGAAAATGACCTCAACTTTTTGCCAACAGCTCATGGCTCTTGTTCATAACAATACTCCAGCTCACACAGCACTGTCTGCAAGGGAGTTTTTTGCCAGTACACAAATAACTGTACTGAACACCCTCCCTACTCACCTTATCTGGCCCCCAATGACTTTTTTCTTTACCAAAAAAGATAAAGGAAATATTGAAAGGAGGTCATTTTGATGACATTCATGACATCAAGGGTCATGTGATGACAGCTCTGATGGCCATTCCAGAAAAAGAATTTCAAAATTGTTTTGAAGAGTGGATCAGGTGGTGGCATTGGTGCATAGCTTCCCAAGGGGAGTACTTCAAAGTTGAACATAGTGATATTCAGCAATCAGGTATGTAGCACTTTTTCTAGGATGAGTTCACAAACTTAATTGTCACATCTTGTATATAGGGTTGAGTACCATCTGCAGTTTCAAGCACCCAATGGGGGTCTTGGATCATATACCCCGTGGATAAGGTGGGGGGCTACTGTACATAAACATATTACAAAAAAGAAAGCAATAAATTATGAAAATTAAAAAGAGAGATATTACTTCCAACTAGGGAATGAAAATAATGCAAGCTTAGGGATGGGCCATTTGAAATGGGTAGGATTCAATTAGGAAAGAAGCCGAACAGGGTATTCTAGAAGGCTGCAGCATGAATAAAGGCACAAAATGAGTACAATCACAAATGCAGAGGCATTTGACAACTTACTGAGTGCTAAGCATGTTTAACTTAAAACTTTACACATGAAGCGTCACTGAATAATTACAACACCCCTTCTTGAGAGGGGGTAATCAAAGTATAAAGAAGTTAAGTAACTTCCCCAGAGGCTATGTGGTTAGTAATTAGTGGACTGGGATTTGAACCCAGGAAGTCTAGTTGCAGAGCTTGTGTGCTGGTTACTACCATGCTCTCCTACCACACTGGATGTGCAAAGGGAACAGGGTGAGGGAAATATGAGAATAAATGAAGGGGGAAGGAAGGAAACAAACCTGTATATGCAGATTACATTGCATGGTCAAGGGGAGGGAGGCTAGAACTACGCTGCCAAGGAAATTAGATGTAATCTTACTGACAAAATAAAACCACTGAAGGTTTCTGAGGAAAAGTTGTGCGTCAAGAAGAATAAGCTGATCACAAGTACACTAGCAAAACACTGAGAGAGTGGTAGAAGAGGAGGGACTAGTTAGGAGGCTGAATAGTCCAGGTAAGAGGGAATGCTGGCTGGAGTCAGAGCAAAGGCAGTGGGGAATGAAAACACGGGGATAGACTCAGAGCAATTTCAGGAGGAAGCATAAAGGAGGACTTGATCACACTCTCTTCCAGTTAGGGTTTGTCTCAACTCAACATTCAAGGCTTTCAACAATTTGTCCTACTTTTCCATATTTATCTTTCACTAAACATGTTATATGCCTCATTCTCCTGGTTGGTCTTGATTTGTGTTCCTTTATCTAGGGATAACTTGTACTTTTGCACTTATTAACCTTATGTACAAATCTGACCCATCCTTGGAGGTCTAGCTCAAATGTCATCTCTTCCATTAAACCGTCTCGACTTGCCTCCAGCCAGAATTAACCTCTCCCTCCTCCATACCCCCACAGCACCTTGCGTTTTCCTCTGGTCTAGCACTCATCCCACTTTTATGCACCTTCCTCAGTATGTATTGCCCACAGAATCAAGTTCAAAAGCCTGAGCATGGCATTTAAGGCTTTCCACAAAAATGGTAATTACTTGTATATTTCTACGTTTACCACTACAGTGTGGGCACCTTAAGAGTATGGGCTTTCTTTGTGTCCCACCATAGAATTCTGCAAATAACACACTCAAATTCAATAAATTCTATTTAGAAGCATCTATCATGATAGGGTTGAAAGAGCCCCACTGAGCTCTGGTGACACTGCAGGTATTTCCAGAGTTTTCATAGTGCCTGTAGCATGGTTAAAATGTCACTATTTTGGATTACATTTTAAAATAATCTGATGGGTGTATTAAATATTATAATAATTAAATATTAAATATTTCTCCATGAGAGTCAGAAGAAATCATGGTCCTTTTAGGATCCTACCATAGCCAGAAAGATCAAACTCAATCACTCAAAAGAGAATGAACCTAAAATATTACTTTCCTTTTTCTTATTGACTATGTGTCTGAGGAGGTCTGCTCTTATCACATTGAAAAAGGCAAGCTTAGCTAGATATTTTTAATAGTAATTCACTGGTCATATATGTATTATAAAGGAGGGATAATGTGAATGTTAGAAAAGCAAAAAAATCATAAATCTTTCTAAAATATAATTATCTAATATAATCATCAATTACTCAGGTTATAATCTAGAGGAAAAAGGCTTTAGACTCAAGAAAGCAAGTTCAGATATGAAACAAATAACAACCTAACTTCTTATATATCAGATGTTGAGGCTATTTCCCCGTCCCTAGATACAAAAATTTGACTTAAAAGCAGAACTGTTTTTTATCCACTTATACAATAACTCTTAGTTTGAGAACTGTCAGCGATTCAACAGTTTCCCTCACCGATCGGATAGCTATCTCCTTTCTTCCATCTCCATTTGCTGTAACGTGGACATACATACATACATATACATACACACACACACACACACACACACACACACATACACACACACACACGCTGTCTTCAGAAAACTGTAGGGATAGTAACTGCTACTGAGAAAGTGAAATATAAAGGTCTCCAATGATTAATTTCTGCTGCAAGAAGGAGAGAATGTATGCTTAACCTGGAACTTTCTCTTTAAAGTTCAGCCCTTGATATAGGTAAGCATGAATAACAAAAACCTGAATGCTGCTACATAAACTGGCCTGATTTAATGAATTAATGCATGTAAAGTACTTACACAAAGCCTTGTACATACCAAGTACTCAATAAATGTTAGGATTATTACTGATACTGTTACAAATAGTATAGTCTGCAAAAAGCCTTAATTATATAGTACACAAACTTGAGAGTTTTCTAACCAATAATAGAGAAAACTATTGTGGAAATTACTCCATATCATTCATATATATATTTTATGGGGTTAATTCTTGATCCTACCCTAAGGTCCACGTAACAGAATAGCCACTTTTGGTGAACATTAATGTAAAGAAGTCCAGCCACAGATTCACTGAGGTGACTTTGAGGGATTAAGAGGGATCAATGAACTACACTCTATAATTAAGTAGTGTCAAAATGAAAAATAGAGCTAAATATCCCCCAACCCTTACCCCACACACACCACATCTACTTACTTTCAGGTATGTTTATAAAAGAATGAACCTAATTTTAGAAAAATCTAATACTCACCACAGCAAAGACAAAGTTAAGATATTTAATGTTGCTGCTGTTTAGACTAAGTAGAGCAGTTTGAGAATGGCAGCTACCAGTAAAGTCAGTTGTATTAGGGTTGATATTAATAACTGAAGCAACCTTTAGGAGAAGAAGAGGGGAGAAAGGTATAGATCAACCATAAACGTCTACAGTAAAACCCTATACTCTAATGAGATCAATTTCAGTGAAGCACAAAAACATCTTTTTGTCTGGATACTTAAAATGTATGGAATCTTAGTTTCAAGTAAAGTTGGCACAGGTCTTTAAAAACAAGAAAAACAAGTGTCAAACTTCCCCAGTAATGAGCCAAATGAAAATACAGTAGACTGTCCATTAACTGGAACTCAAGCAATCAGGACTCTCAAGCAATCGGCAAAATGTTTTTGTCAGTTGCTTGAGATTTTGCCGATTGCTTAAGAGTGCCAGTGGCTTGATTTTTGGTTAACTGAGAGTCTACTGTACACAAATTATATGGAGTATAGATCAATCTGTCTAGCTTGTTTAAGTCATGGGACTCTGGAAATGGGATTTTTCATTGGAATGCCCTCTGTAGCCTCAGTGGAACACTGCAACTAGAAGTGCCATTTTGTACTTGACCATATCTATATGATTCCAGTCATCAAATAGCTGTAGGAACAGCTGCACTGTTCCCATGCATCAACCTAAAGTATGTTTCAGATAAAAGTGTGAAGGAGTTATATTTAAACTGACTGAAATAATGATCAACTGATTATATGCTGATCTACTAATGGCAAACTGAACCTAAACCCAAAAAGTCCTTTAAACTGTTAGATTTCCTGCTGGTCAAAATAGTAACACCTTGGCAGCAACATTAACTGCAAACCAATCAAAACTCGACGAGTCAATGTCAAATTTCCATTTAAAATGGCATTATTCTAGTAACACTATTCTTGGGCTGAATACACTATTAGAAAGGAGAAGTGAATATAATGTATCCAAAAAGTGGACAAGTATACCTTATCTTGAGTAATGTTCAGCTGCAGCCCCATGGTAGCCAGAAGACAAGTACCATTGACATTATTAACCAAATAGGATCCAACCTCTGGTTTTTCCTTTGGAGTGAGTGTTGTAGTAAGAGATGGCATAGTGGTATGAACAACGGACACCACTGTGGTTGAAATTTCATCTTTGTCACATAGAAACTCTAAAACAAGCAAAGGACAAAAACGATTATATTAGGGGGAATGACTACCTTGACACTATATGTTAAATTAAATGAGGCAGAGTTCTCAAACTGCTGCTTCATATGCAGACAGTCTCTAATAGTTATGAGACAGTGGACAGGTTCCAGACACATCCAAATGCTTTATCTATTCACACATGGCCATGCATCCATTTCTTCAGAACCTTAAGTCCCTTTATTCACAAAGAACTTCACCTGCCTCTGATGAGAAAATCACGAGATTTAAGTTTGAAAACATTTTGCCCCAACCTAGGCCTACCTTCTTCTCTCCCACATACAACCATTATAAGGATAGTGTTTACCAGAAAAAGAGTTTAGAAATCACTGAAGGATTTAAATACAAATGAACCTTTTATTCGTGTTATCCCTACAGCAAATCACAGGCATTTCAACTTCTTTTTAGGAAGTGTTGGTATAATAGTTACCCAAAACTGGTGAATGAGAAATTACTACATTTGATAAAATAATATAAAAGTCACAAAACCAATTTATAAAATTGAAGATTAGAACCCAGAAATCTAAATTCTATGCTTTTATTTTGGATAATCAAAAGTTAAAGAGCTGAGGATCAAATACTATTTAAGGGTTTGTTCAAACAAAGACTAAATTTTATCAGCTAAAAACACTATGGATAGAAGTGAATTTTAAATGACCATTCCACAACATGTACATCACAAACTTAAAATTACAAGTTCCACGAGAGTAACAATTGTTATTATTTATAAAAATCTTTGAAGTCCAGTGTAAATGTAAGTCTTAATATGTAAATGCTTGCAGGTAATGACTTCAACTAAAGCTACCCGTTATACTCTAATTTTAAATTAGGACACAAGTACAGAAAAATACACTTTTTAGTAGTTACCTTTTGTGCTCATTGTGCCATTTTCAACAAAAGCTTCTACATGAACATCCCAATAGTGCTGGACTACATCATTCTTTTGTAAAGTTAATACACTGTTGCATCTAAACATGTTATTCAATGGAATTCTGAATGCCACAGGGTCATGAACAGTAAATATTCCTATAAAACAAGATTAACAATAAGTGTCTTCAAGAAGGCAGACAAATTAATAATATAAATATATATTAGACTTTTCTTCTCTTCTGTCTGCCTGTCCCAACCGATCCCTGAAGTGACAAAGGACATAGCATATTCAGGGAATGGTAAATTCACTGTGGGTGAAACATAGGAAGTAAGAGGAAAGACACGATAGGGGTTAGGAATGGAAGACGAGTTGCAGGTGGTCACACTTTGAAGCATCTTATGTGATCTTTTGTTAGCAATGAAAGGTTAGCTACAGTTTTTAAAACCAGAAATAAAGAACACACATATAATTTATTTTAAAGAAGACAGCTAAATTGTAGAGTATAAGCAGGGGAGAAAACTTTTAAGGAAAGTCATTTAAGAGGAAAACCAGTTAGAATGCTGATGACCTGATTAAAGTGAAAAGCTAGGAGGGGGTTGGCAGCACTGTACAAACAACTCAGAAGGTGTCATCACCTTGGCAAGGTGTATGATGACAGCTCTGATGGTCATTCAAAAAGAGTTCCAAAATTGCTTTGAAGGGTGGACTAGGCACTGACATTAGTGCATAGCTTCCCAAAGGGAGTGCTTCAAAGGTGACCATGGTGATATTCAGCAATGAGGTATGTAGCACTTTTTCTAGGATGAGTTCACGAAATTAGTAATACATGAACTCACTGTGTACAGGCAGACCTCAAAAACAAATGAGTAAAAACGAGTTGTAGATATATTGCAGTCGTAGTATAAAACTACATCATTTTTAAACTATGTATTGTTTATGAATGTACATATTGACACACGTATTAGTCAAATATAAACACATAGACAGGAAGGCTACATACCAAATTCATGAGCATGGTTGCCTCTCAGGAAAGAGGAAGGAAAATGGCTCTGGTGAGTGGGTACAAAGGAAACCTCATGCATATCCATAAGGTTTTATTTCTTTAAAAAGATGAGATAAATACTGAAAAAATGGCATTTACTAATTCTAGGTAATGGGTACATGTGGGTCTATTGTATTCTCTGTATTTTAATCATGAAAAAAATTTATAAAGAAAACAGCAGATTCAAAGTCACTTCAAATATCAGATGCCTAAAAAATAATAAATTATTTCAAAAACCATCAATAGTCCATTTAAAGAAACCCTTTTAAATTCCATATAGTTTCAAATATTATGCAGATGCTAGTAATAAAAAATTGCCCCCTTATTTTTTTAAATTAAAGGGGGAGCGATAGGTATCAACATTTTATAGAGTCCACAGTTTTCCATCAAATCTGTCAGATTAAACCCCACCTCCTCCTTTTCCTGCAATCTTCTTGGTCCAGGCACTCATTACATCCTCCCTTCATTACTGTAACTCTTGAGCTGGTCTCTGCCTGCAGCCTCCTCACTTCCAAATTAATCCTGCAGAACATTCTTTATAAACTACTGCTTCTGCTTTTGTCATATCATTCTGAACCTGCTTAAAAACCTAAAATGGTCCCCCAATGCCTACCCCATTAAGCTAAATGCTTTTCATTGGTTTCCAAGGCCCCCTGTAATTGAGACCCACTACTACCTAGCCAACTTGATTTTCTCTCTGCTATACACACAGACTCTATTTTAATCAGGCAGCTCTCCAATTACTGCTGCACATACTGTGTTTCCCCTGCTGGAAATACTCTGCGCAAAATTCTCTGCTTCCTCAAATTCTACGAATAGCTGAGTTTCAACTCAGGTCCTACCTCTACCCAGCTTTTGCATTCCTCCAGTGCATGTTGACCTCTTTCTCTCTGCTCCTAATCAGGATCCCTTGTAAGAATACTTTAAATCTAGTCTCTTAACCACAGGCATACACAGATGGGCTCAGGAACTACATAACACATACAAAGACCACTCTATACTTTGACAAAAAAGGTATAAAGCAGGGCTGGGAAAGACGTTGATTGCAGTCCACTGGTGGACTGCCAAGCAATTTTAGGGTGACTGTCTGAATAATAAAATAGCTAGTGGACCTCAACACTTGGATAAGTAGCCCTTGACCTGAAAAAGTCTGCCAAGGCTGGGTCAGAGCTTCCCTCACATTGTTAGAAAAGATTTATGAACTCTCCAACCCCCAAACACAAACAACAAAAAAATCACATGGATCTCAATGCTTTGCAATTTTTCCATATAACCTGGGGAAACAATTTTACTTTGTCTCTCCAACTAGTCTTTAAACTCCTTGAAAGTGAGGGGCAAATTTTATAGTTCTGAAAGACAATGTAAGGCACACAGCTAAATGTCTAAGCTATCCCCTAACAAACTTCCTTCAGTTATCCTCTCAATCTAAGAGATAAGTAAAAAGAAAACTAGGATTTTATTTTCAAGTTTCAGTCTGTGATTCCTCCCAAGTTTTATATGAGCTCATTCACTTCTAGGTCTTTGAAATATCCATATGTCCAAATGAGTCACTTATCCCCAAGTCCAGGCAACTGAAACCCATCTATCTGTTTCTGGGGTCAGAATGAAATATTCTCAGTGAGAAATGCACCAGGTTAACTCAATCTCAATGGAAGAAGAAAGCAGAGAATTATATACCTAATGAAATAGAAATCCCCATTATCCATGCTTTTAAAATATTTTAATACACATTTCAGTTCTAGTAGTTACAAGAGTGACCTAATTTTCAATGCCTTCACAAGTTCATTTTGACCTGAAATTATCTCATAATAACACAAATGTTGACTTCAGTCATTTTACTTTTATTTAATCATCATGTACTTTTCAGTCAAAATCCTATCTAAATGGTAAAATGATTTGAAGATGAAACATTTCTGCTTGTCTCAGGTTATTGAATTTGTACATATTTAAAATAATTATTAGTAAAGAATTTGTTCATTGATTTAACATTTGTTGAGTGCCCACTACTGAATGAAATAAATAGTAATAGTTATTATACGTGCATGAACTCTGTAGCTAGCTAAAAACTAGCTCACCCACTTACTACAAGGGGTGTTCAAGAAATTCACAGAATTCACAAGATTAAAAAAAACTATTATTTTTCCTTTTCAATATATTCATCCTTACCCCAATGCACTTTTCAGACCTTTCAATAAGTCTATTTATACCCTCCAAATAAATGTTTTGTTTTTGCCTTCAAATTGCAGCTTTAACCTTGTCATCTGCAAAGTTCCTCCCTTGAAGCTTTTTTCTCATATTTGGGAACAAATAATAATCAGACAGAGCCAGGTCTGAAAGGTAGGGAGGGTGGTTTTATGTTTGGAAGTCATAATCATAAAGAGTAGCCAATATAACATTGCTTTTGTGCATGGGCACACTGTGATGCAAAAGCAGTACCCCTTTGGTCCATTTTTTTTTCTTCTTTTCTCCTTCACAGATTCTTTTAACAGTTTCAACAGATTGGAATAGTACTCTCCTTTTATTGTAACACCCTTATCTGTGTAGTTCATCAGCAGGATACCCTCTGTATCCCAAAATACATTGGCCATCCTTTTTCCAGCCAATTGTGACACCTTGAACTTCTTACGCTGTGGGGATGCCCTTTTCATGCCAATGAATGAACTCTTGCTTTGACTCAGGCTCATAATGATGAACCCAAATTTCATCTTTAATGACAATCCAGTTTAAAACTTCATCTTTGTTGTCTCTGCAGAGGTCCAAAAACTGTTGTGAACACTCAACACGCTGTTGTTTTTGAAGCTGCTTGAGAATTCTCGGTACCAGTCTTGCAATGACTTTTGACATCCTTAGATGCTGATGGAGAATATTCGATATTCCAATCATTTCTGTAAGCTTCTTTTTATTCAATATGGAATTTTCCACTACAAGTTTTTAACTTTTTGACAATGTCAGAGGAAGTGGCCTCAACAGGGTGTCCCAGATGGAGGTCATCTTTAATGATTCTCTGCCTTGCTTAAAAAAGGCTATGCCACTTGTAAACCATGGATTTCCCAGAGCAACAGTCCCCATAAACTGCTAACATCCCTTCCAGAATAGTTAGAGGTGTTTTCCTTGGTTTTGTGAGGAACTTAATGATGGCATGAAATTCACTTCTATCCATACTTGGGATTTTCTTCACGTTTGACATGCTTCTTCAGCGATACCTGAAAGAACACGGATGCAAGTAGGCTGAAATTTGGCACATGTACTAATAATAAGCCACACAATAAAACTGTGTTCACTAGACTCCCATCTGTCCAATAATCACCCCTCATTCTGCAAATTTCTTGACCACCACCCCTTATAGCTCTGTAACTTTTGGGAAAGTCATTTAATCTCATGAAGTCTCATTCCTTTTTCCTCATTCCATTTATTATCCCATAAAGTTGGGATAATACCTACTTCCCAGGCTTACTGGTAAGGATTAAGTGAGATGCTGCTGGTAACGCACTTAGAATACAATCCGGTACAAAGTAAAGCACTCAAACAATGACAGCAAATATCTTCTCTGTGTCAAACATTGTGCTGCACATGAGGTGGAAAGGATAGAAAGACATAAATTCTCTACTCTAGTTAGGAAGACAGACAGACATATGGATGATTTTTAAATTATTTACATTTTTATTAATAAAGAGCAAAAGAACATAACACAAATCCAATTTTTAAGGTTACCTTTCTCTTTAGCATCAGGGAATGTTGTGTTATCATTAGTGTCATAGGAAAATGAGATGCTGTCAATTGAATAAGTAGACACTTCCTTTGTAAAATTCACAGTCCAGGAAAAACTGGATCCAAATTGCACTGTGATTTTGGGACCATTCTGGTAATCCCCACAGGTGCTTCCACTATATGTTCCATTGCCATGGTCTGAAATGGTTACAAGTGTCTAAAAGAAATAGAAGTTTGGTTTGTGGATAATTAGATAAAGAAGATGTGATATACATATATAATGGAATACTACTCAACCATAAAAAGATGAACTATTGCCATTTGCAACAACATGGATGAAGCTTGAGAGTATTATGCTAATAAGTGAAATAAGTCAGACAAAAGAGGACAAAAATGGTAAGATTTCACTCATGTGGAATATGAAAGAAAAAGTAACAAACTAATAAAACAAACAGAAACAAGCTCATAGACACAGAAAAGAGAATAGTGGGTTACCAGAGGGGAAAGAGGGTGGCAGGAGGGCAAAGTAGGTAATTCCATTATACATTATACATTATATATTACCATACCAAATATATGGTAATGGAAGGAAACTAGACGTTGGGTGGCGGGCATACTATAGAGTATACAGATGTAGTATTATATCCTTGTACACCTGAAAATTATATAATGTTATTAACCAATAAATAATATAAATAAGTAATAATAAAAGAGATGAAGTTGAAAAAAAGAAAAAAAGTTTTGGGGTAAGGAACAGGCAGTGATGCGCATCAAGCACTTCTGAAGGGTGGACTACGGCAGTCTATATCACGTATCCCCCATGACCAGGATGCCCTCTGCCTAGTTTGCTGTGTAAACCAGTCTCAGATTCTTCAGCTACACACTAGTCCTATGGACAAATTCATGTATATTACATCTAAAAGGAAATGAAAAACTGGCCTGAACTTCTGTTCTTAAGTTTATTTTTTTAACAATCAGGTTGCAAGTAGGCAGAATCTTAACTAAAAGAAAGTAAGAAGGCAAAAGGATTGAGAGGATACTGCCAAAAAAGGAGATTTTAATAGCAAGCCATTAAAAAGGGGGCAAGCTTTGATGTTAGTACATGTTAAAAACATTACAGAAGTAGTTCATTTGCCCCTAAGAACCTCCAAAAAAACCAATGAATTAAAATATTATTTCCAACACTTATCAGAATCTTCAAGTACAGAAGCTAAAAAGCCCCCACAGAATTTAAGTGTTATGTCAGTTAACATATGAAATCTTATTTGTATAAATATATATAAAAGATAAAAAAGAGTAGAATTAAATTCCTACTATAAAACTCAAAGGAAAATAAAAATACTTACATAAATTTTTCTTGTAGTCTCATAGTGTATTGTGAAATTCATCTGCCATTTTGCATAAAGGCAAGTGACTTTTTCTGAATCTGTCAAATTAAGTTCTAATGCATAAGATGAGACAGCTCCTAGATTAAAAAGAATAAGATTTTAAAATTGTACTACAAAAACATAGATAAAATAAAAACAACCTCTATTCATCACTGAAGTTCAGCAAGCTCTAAAATGAAACAGTATTTTTAACAGATAAGGTATTAATATCTTGGTCATTGTTTTTTCTTTGTATTTTTAGGGAATTCTATTGATAAAATTGGCATTAACCCTTCCCTAAAGAATGGTTACTTGACCTAAGATGCTTAGGTAATGATAGAAACTGGTGACATTTCCCTTTTGCCTCCTAATAATAATTTCCACATTCATCTGTGCCTTGCTAGTTTTGTTTTACGCAATTATAGTTTTCCTATGTAGGACTCTTGTCTTTTAAGGCAGGGGTCCCCAACCTCCAGGCCAAGGACCAGTATTGGTCCGTGACCTGTTAGGAACCAGGCCACACAACAGGAGGTGAGTGGTGGAGGAATGAGCAAAGCTTCATCTATATTTACAACCATCTCCCATTGCTCACACTACCACCTGAGCTCCACCTCCTGTTAGATTCTTATAGAAGCGTGAACCCTATTGTGAACTGCACACGTGAGGGATCTAGGTTGTGTGCTCCTTATGAAAATCTAATGCCTGATGATGTGAGGTGGAGCTGAGGCGGTGATGCTAGTGCTAATTCTGCATTATCGTGAGTTGTGTAATTATTTCATTATATATTATAATGTAATAATAATAGAAATAAAGTGCATAATATGTGTAATGCACTTGAATCACCCTGAAACCACAACCACCCACCACCCACCCACCAGTTTGTGGAAAAATTGTCTTCCATGAAACCAATCACTGGTGTCAGAAAGGTTGGGGACTGCTGTTTTAAGGTAAATGAGGTAAAGGGGTGCTAAGAAAGGGAGTTAAACTCCTACTTCTCTCAAAACAGTTCATGGAACTTGCTTTGCAAATATGATAGATCTAATGTTCTATGCTTTTGTTGCTTTAAAGCAGCGGTATCCAACCTTTTGGCTTCCCTGGGCCACACTGGAAGAATTGTCGTGCACCACACATAAAACACACTAACACTAATGACAGCTGATAAGCTAAAAAAAAGGTCACGGAAGACTCATAATGTTTTAAGAATTTGTGTTGGGCCACATTCAAAGCCATCCTGGGCCACAGGTTGGACATGCCTGCTTTAAAGTCTTTCCCAAACTAAATGACATGGCACACAGATGTCTTGGCAAACTACTTTCTTTTGATGTAAAGAGGTGGGATAGCTCTTTCTAAACATGTGTACCATGTGACCAAAGAAACAGAGTGGCAAAGGTTGTTAGATCCATAATCAAAAGGTTAATTTTTATAAATGCAATATTGGTTCGCTATTTTGTTTCATTTTAAAATCCAACTGATTAGAAAGACTGATAGAACCTTTAACATGGACTCCATCTCTGCCTGCGTTCTCAACCTACCTCTTTAGGCAGAGAAACCTTACAGATTAAAAACAAAAAAGCCTTTGAACATTTAAGCTAACTTGACTCAGATCTTCTACACTAGGTTAAACATAGGGAGAACATTACCTATTATACTGAAGAGCCCAAGGACCCAAAGTACTATATGCCAGCAAACACACCAGCAGGATAAATAATGGGCAACCATCTAAGGATTTTAACTATCTCACACATTACTCAAGGGGTGAGCTGCTTCCTGTTAATATAGCTGCAGATCCTTTAAAGATATCTGAGCAATTCAGCATCATCTACAAGTAGGAACATGTTATAAACTATAAAGAATAAAGTCTTAAGAAGAATACCAAGAAGGCATGCCTTGAGCAAAAGCTTTCAAGCCATTACAAAAGCCTATCATCAGGCTCCAGAGTTCCGGGCTGCCTTGCCAGCCTGAATA
Organism: Lyroderma lyra; assembly: GCA_004026885.1. NCBI lineage: Eukaryota > Metazoa > Chordata > Mammalia > Chiroptera > Megadermatidae > Lyroderma > Lyroderma lyra. The sequence continues at coordinate 3,873 of PVJL010010568.1, read as the reverse complement.
TTACTCTATAGCTTGTGGTTATTAACAGTGCCTAAATGTATTGGCTAAGGCTCAAAAAGACCTTGTGAGGCCTAAGTAGATTTTACAGCCATTCTTTTCTAAGTACAACATGGAAGGGAAGAGTCATCACTGATCCAAGGCTACCCTGTAGTGGTGCTGAAAATTCTAGCTTATAATTCTTTTAATTGACTGGAGACCTGTTTTTTACATGCTCTCTCTCTTGGTCTTGTTTAAAGTTCCTAGCTTTAACATGTTCTTTTTATATTCAAAGCATTCAAAACTATTAGAAATAACCAAGAGAAGCCTCATGTGTATTAACCATTTACTTTCCAAAGATATTAGAATAACAGAAAAACAAAGCAGCATACAATAATATCACAGTTATCAAAGTGAAGCTTTATGAAGCAGAAGGTACAGGCTGTGATTCAAATTTATTATATTAAATTCAAGATAATCTACCTACCAACTTATGGGTTCTATGAAATCCCCTGAGGGCTCCAAAACATTCTGTTCTAGTCCCTTCACAACCTCTTTCCCTGTGAGAGCTATTCCTTCCACAGAGCTTACTTGTTTTCTGGTCTACATCTCCAACTGTACAGGGACAGCTTTTACTCAGTCCTATCACCTCAAACTCAACAATTCCAAAACTAAAATTCATTCTTCTACTTCCCCAAAACTAGTCCCCTTCTCAGTCTCTCTAGCTCTGAATGAAGGCAGCACCACATACAGTCACTCAGGCTCAAAGGTTTGAGGATTAAATTAGTTTCTACTTCATTCTTTTCATAAAGTCCTATTGTTTTTGTCCTTTAAATTCTGTTGTAATTCCAATCTTTGCCATCTACTACTTCTCCCAATACACCACCCCAGTCCTAAATTACTCCAGATGCCTCCTAATTGCTCCTATAAATGCTGCCAGATTAATGGTCCTCAAATACCTCTTCCACTCAGGATACCTTCTTATTCAAAAACTTACTGGCTCCAAAATTCCCACATTAAATTTAAATTCCTGTCTGGCTTTCAAAGTAATCCTTAATCTTTCCCACCCTATTCCTTCAACTTTTTTCAAACCATTTTCCAAGAACACACCCTCTGATCCAGTTAAACTTGTTCCACTGTACCTAAATGCCATGTTGTATTCAACCTTTACCCCTAAGCTTCTATTGTACCTAACATTTGGATTTTTCTTTCCTCTACTGACCTGAATGTTCACCTCAGGAATAATTTCACTCTGAAACAGTCCCCAATAACCCTTTATTTTTTTTTACAATTTCTAGCAGATACCACGTCCACTATAAAAGCTGAAAATGTCAGATATTTGCTTTTGCAGACTCACTTACAATAAGGATGGGATCCTCTGCTAGGTCTATCTAACAAAGGCATCCACATCAGATATTGAATAGGAAGACTGCAGAATGTAGCCACAAATGAAACTATCACCCTCAGGTGGAAGTAGCTACATCAAGATCAAGCTCCCAGGGAATAAGGCAAGCAGAGATGGCAGAGGTAGTAGCCAGTGGTACAAGCTGCAATTTAATGCTTGGGAATGCAAGTACAGTTCAGCAGCAAGATTCAGGGCACTGAACCAGGCTTTGGGATATATAAAGCGTGGAGCCCCAGTAATTCCAAGTTACCTAATATACATATTTTATAATGTAAAATTTATTAATGTGCAACATGCATACGGAAAAGTACACAGCATAACACATGGAAGGAAAAAGTGCACATAACATTAATTATGTATCTAAAAGGATATTCACAAACTGAACCCATTTGTGTCAAGAAAGAGAACATTCCATGTACCCCTGAAGCCCCCCATGGTTTCCCCTTCCAGTTGACATTTCCCTTCCAAAGGCAACCACTATCCATTATCCTGACTTCTAACAAGACAGATTAGTTTTGCCTGTTTTCAACTTGATATAAATGGAATAATTCACTATGCTTTCTTTTGTGTCTGGCTTCTTTCATCCAGTGTTATGTTTGTGAGATTCACCCAGCAGTTTGTCCATTTTCACTCTGATTTATTAGGTCACCTATGCTACTGTTGATGGGCACTGGATAATTTCCAGTTTGGCTGTATTACAAATGGACATATTAGTGAACACATGTGTAAGCACATCTGTTGGGTCTAGGAATGAAACTGTGAGGTCAAAGGGTATGCATATGTGCTGGTACCTTTTTAATAAATTCCTTTTCTGCTTAAAAGTAATCAGATTGTATGTGTGTTGCTTACAAATATGAACTTGGGCTGATACGCTATCCATTTTTCAGCAGCCGCTTTCTCCACAAAGATTTCCTTGACTGTAAACGCCCTTGAGGAGCATTCTCAATGCATATCCCCATATTTCAGTATATCTTATACTATCCTGAATTATTCAGTTATTTTATGCCTTTAAATTCTGCTCTCCCTACTGTAATATGCTCCAAAACAGCAGTTTTCAATTCTTACCTCACAACAAATTGATCTGCCATGAAAAATTCTAGCATACAGCAAGTACTTTGTTAATTGATTTAAAAAAAAGTACCAAAGTCTGGAAATGAATGATATATAGATAGATTCAAGATTTCCTTTGATAATGTCTCTGCCAGTCATTTGAATTTCAATATGCTCCCTTAAACAGATTATCTTATCTATGCCATGACCCCTAAGGAGTGTATCTTTTATATGAATGTCATCCATCATGGGTGTCATAGTGATGGAGACTATATCTATTACATTTCCTCCATCTCTTATCATTCCTAGTAGTGCTGAATACAGATTAGATTCTCAATAAATACTGATTGATTGTATCAAGGTAAAAACATCCTGCAATAAGGACCTGAAATATAGTTTAATTTAATTACAGGAAGGCCAATATTTTACCTCTTCCAAATCATGAACCCAACCTGTCGGTCTTCTGGATATTCCTTGAACCACCATGTCAGTTTTCTCAACAAATTTTGACATGGATTTCAAGCTAGGAATAATGCTTTTCACCAAAGGTAAGTTTATAATTGAAACATTTACACTTTGGTAAAAAATCTCCAACAAGCCATTTCTATCCTTATTTCCATGTTTGACTTTAGAATAGCCAAACCATTTTTGTCTAAATGCTTTATGACATCAAAAAAAAAAATAACACAGCTGAATATATCCTAGAGTATGTAATTATAGAGCTGAAAGTTCATTCTCCAAAGAAAAGATAAAGGCATGCCTCAAAATCAACTTTCTCAAATTCAAATATTCTCTCAATCTTGTTTCCAAATAGATCATTTATAGGTTATTTTAGAATTTAGAACTTATTTCTCCAAGCATAAAATACTCTAAAAAATGGCTACATTTTACAAGTCTATTTGATCCAATGTAGCCAAAAAACACGCATTTGTAAACAAGATGGGGTCTAGGGTGGGACCATAATACTAGTGGTAAAATAAAAACAATAAAAAAAAACAAACAATGATCTAAGAGGCAAATATTATGAGGTGATTAAGAGCCCCATCTCTGGAGTCGAAGAGCTAGAATTCAAATTAGGCCGTCCAATTTATTAGCTGTGAGACTCTGGGCAAGTTAACCTTGCAAAGAATTGTAGTGTATATATTTCTTTAATAGGTTCTTCAAAAGTATGTAAGCCAGAGCTAAGAAAACTTTGCCATGTTGATGGTTTCTTTTGCTGTGCAGAAGCTTTTTAGTTTGATTTCACTCATATGCGGAATATAAAACTGAAAGCAAAGAAAAAAAGAAATGAACAAACAAATAACCCATGGACACAATCAATAGTTTAATGTTTATTTGGGGACGAGTGGGTTAGGGAGGGGAGAAAGGGGAGGGGGTGGGAGAGGAGGGGGGGAAGCTAAATATAAGGTGATAGAAAGAGAAGTCACATTAGGTGGTGAACT
>PVJL010010567.1:0-48381 GCA_004026885.1 Lyroderma lyra | reverse complement strand
GGCCGGGGAGCACGTCCCGCCACGTCATGGCTCCTGTGATGGCTCATGTGGACGCAGAGGAGCCCTGGTCCCCCTGTAGCGCCCGCTTCATCACTGACTTCCTGGACAACGGCTATGGTGAGCGGGCGGCACTGCCCACTGCGCTCCCTGCCACCTTCCGCGCGGCCGCGCTAACCATCTCTGCAGTGGGGGCGGGGTGACAGGTGCTGTGTCTTCCTGTGGTTCCCACTTCCTCCAGAATGAGCAGCACGGCTGGGGGAGGCGAGTTGTGGCCCAACAGAATCAGAGCTGAGCTTCTAAGGGCCCGAGCTGCCCCGCACAGGGACGGGCCGGCGGTGGAGGGGACCGCCTTGTCCGCCGAGGCCTGTGAGCCCAGCAGGGTGACTGCTGCTGGGCAGGGTCACTGAGGAGAAAGAGCCGGTTAGACTAGGGCGGAGGGTGCAGGGCTTCGGTTGCATCCCAGTCCCGTCCTTGATGTGTGTGGACGTGCGGCCTCTGTGTGTGACGTGTGACACGGGCGTGACAGTGCTAACTGCCCCGTAGGTGTTGGCCACGACTAAGTGGGATGCAGGCACTGAGCCCATGCTCCCCACATCATACTCGTCCCGTTGACGGCAGCCACGACGGAAAGCTGCTTCCAGCCCCGGGACTGGGATGCAGGGCCCCAGCAGGCCCCAGGGAAGGCCACCTCGGCCCGCGGCTGACGTCTCACCCTGCGTCCTTCCCAGGGCACTGTCTCTTAGACAAGCCAGAGGCTCCTCTGCAGCTGCCCGCGACGTTCCCTGGCAAAGACTATGATGCTGACCGCCAGTGCCAGCTGACCTTTGGGCCTGACTCACACCACTGTCCACAGCTGCTGCCGCCCTGCGCTGCCCTCTGGTGCTCTGGCCACCTCAACGGTCACGCCATGTGCCAGACCAAGCACTCCCCCTGGGCGGACGGCACCCCCTGCGGGCCCTCCCAGGCCTGCATGGGAGGCCGCTGCCTGCACGCGGACCAGCTGCAGGACTTCAAGGTGAGAGCCCAGGGCCGCGGTAGGCGGGGGTCTGGGGGAGGGGACGGGCCCTGAGCCCCGGAGAGCAAGTGTTCACCCCGCCGTCCACTCTGCAGGTCCCACAGGCTGGCGGCTGGGGCCCCTGGGGCCCGTGGGGCGGCTGCTCTCGGAGCTGCGGCGGGGGAGTCCAGTTCTCCTCCCGGGACTGCACTCGGCCCGTCCCCCGGAACGGCGGCCAGTACTGCGAGGGCCGCCGCACACGCTTCCGCTCCTGCAGCATCCAGGACTGCCCCACGGGCTCAGGTGACGCCTGGGGGACGGCAGCTGGGGGTGGGGTGAGCGGGACGGAGTGTCCCTGCAGGGGAGGGCGGGGACTGGACCCTTCAGGAACCTTCCACGGCAGGCTGTGGACAGCACAGGTGCCAGCTGGAGGCCTGGGGGGCACTGTGCAGGGGCTGGGGGGGCAGAGTGAGGGGAGGGGCTCTGACTGTGCTTTCCCCGCCTTGCAGCCTTGACCTTCCGCGAGGAGCAGTGTGCTGCCTACAACCACCGCACTGACCTCTTCAAGAACTTCCCGGGGCCCATGGACTGGGTGCCCCGCTACACGGGGGTGGCCCCCCGGGACCGGTGCAAACTCACCTGCCAGGCCCGGGCACTGGGCCACTACTACGTGCTGGAGCCACGGGTGAGGGCCAGGGTGCCGCGGCCTGTCTGTGCGCACGCACTGCGGGCACTCCCCCGGCCGTGCCAGGCCGGCCCCGGGCCCCCGGGTCCCAGACTCTGGAGCTGTTGCCCATCAGGCAGCGGGAGGCTCCCCAGCTCCCCCAGCTTCCGCACTTCTGTCTCCCCACTGGGCAGCGCTTCATGTCATGAGAATGCAAGTGTGTGGGCTTGGGGGCCGGTCTCAGACCCCCCACGTTCCAGCGCGCCTCAGCCCATGGACGGCCAGGCCCTTGGTGGTGGTCGTGCCCCTGCCCGCCCCTCTGTGGCGGGGCCGTAGCTGACGGCTGGAAAAGGAAGAACAGACCCCAGCAGCCTGCTCTCCCGCTCCCACTCCGGGGGGAGTCCCTGCAGGCCGGCTGCCCTCTAGCGTCCACCTGGGGCAGTACCACAGAGGTGAAGGCCCCGTGTTGGGACTCGGCGACCTCGCGCCTCCCACCGCGGGGCGCCTGCCAGCCGCGTCACCTTTGAGCACGTTCCTAATGTGACGGCTGTGAGACTTATGTGCGTGTGTGTGACGCAGTCAGCGCAGTGCCCGGGCCGCGGGGCGTGAGTGCTCCGAAGGCGGTGGCCGCCACCTTGGCTACTGCCGTTCTCATGGCCATCCCTTAAGGTGTCTGGGGCTCTCCTGCACGTCCACACCCCCTCCCTGGTGGGACGTGGGTCTTGTTTGGCTTGGCAGCCCTGCTCGATTTGGAAGCAACCCTTCTCCTCCCCCCTCCTGTTGTCCCCAGGTGGTAGACGGCACCCCCTGTTCCCCGGACAGCTCCTCGGTCTGCGTCCAGGGCCGCTGCATCCACGCCGGCTGTGACCGCGTCATTGGCTCCAAGAAGAAGTTTGACAAGTGCATGGTGTGCGGTGGGGATGGCTCCGGCTGCAGCAAACAGTCTGGCTCCCTCAGAAAATTCAGGCACGTTTGCAGTTTACCACCCCCGACCCCCCACACCTTCCCCGGGCACAGCTCTGGGCCTGGGCGACAGGATGTGAACTCAGCCTGGACGAGCCAGCCGTTCTGTCACCTTCCCACCGGCTCCGTGGTGGCAGCAGCGGCTGGGAGGGCCCCTGTGGGCGTCAGGGGAGGGACCTCAGCGAGGGGACCTCAGGGAGGGGATCCTGCGTGCAAACAAGGCCCTGGGGTCGGTGAGGCAGGACGGCTCAGCAGGTCAGAGGAGACAGCCCCCCGCGTGCGTGCACACACACTCACGCAAAGGACCCAGCAGGCGGAGGGCGTTCACAAAGACGCTTGCTGAGCCCCCTGTCCCCCACGCAGGTACGGATACAACACCGTGGTCACCATCCCGGCGGGGGCCACCCACATCCTGGTTCGAGGGCAGGAGCGCCCGGGTCCCCGGAGCCTCTACCTGGCCCTGCAGCTCAGCGATGGCTCCTACGCCCTCAACGGCGAGTACACGCTGGCACCTTCCGCCACCGACGTGCTGCTGCCTGGGGCCGTCAGCCTGCGCTACAGCGGGGCCACCGCCGCCTCCGAGACGCTGGCCGGCCACGGGCCGCTGGCCCAGCCGCTGACCCTGCAGGCACTGGTGGCCGGCCACCCCGAGGGCGTGCGCCTGCGATACAGCTTCTTCGTGCCCCGGCCTGTCCCCGCGCCCGTGCGCCCCGCTGCCCAGGACTGGCAGCACCGCCGGGCACAGATTCTGGAGGCCCTCCGGCGGCGCCCGTGGGCAGCCGGGAAATAACGTCACCGTCCCGGCCGCCCGTCCTGGGCGCCCGGGGCCGGGACTTGGCTGGGACACTGAGGGGCCTCACGGGGCCGCCCACGGAGACACGGTGGGGGAGGGGTGCCCCCGCTCGGCCCCAGGCGCAGGCTGGCCCTGCCTGGTCAGCTGCCCCGGACGGCAGCGACGTGGTGGCCAGAGCAGACTGGGAGACAGTCCTCCACGTGAAGTGCCCCCTCTGTCCTGCTGGTCACAGGAGGGAGAGGAAGGCAGGGGGCCCCACTTGTATTTATTTCATATTTATTCACTTTTTTTTTTTGTTCGTTTGTATGTGGGTAGTTCCCTGGCCGGGAAGCGAACCCAGGCCGCAGCGTTGCCAGTGCCGAAGCCTTAAGCCACTACACCACCAGGGAACTCCCTATTTATTCACTTTTATTCAGCACCAGGGAAAGGGATGGGCTGGGGTCCTGGGGAAACCGACCCCTACCTCTCAGAGCCCTCACCCTGGCCAGGAAGTACAGGGTGGTGGCAGTGGCCTGAGTGACGTGTGTGTGTGTGTGTGTGTGTGTGTGTGTGTGTGTGTGTTTCTGTACGAGGTACACCCTGCCCTGCTCCCCTCTCCCTGACTTATATTTTCTGGGAAAGGAGGAGTCCAGTGCAGGGCCAGTCTTCAGGGAGTAACTGATTATCATATTTTAAAATATAAATTGAATCCTGCTATTTATGTGCTCCTGTCGGAGTCCGACAGATGTGGGTTGCACCCAGCTCCACCCACAGCCCCGAGCGGCGGTCCTGGTCCTGGTCCTGCCCCCGTTGGCCGTAATCATACCTCCCATGGAGATTTGCTGTGAGGCTCAAACAGTGTAAATAAAAAACTGGGCACAGTGCCCAGCCCTTGGTAAGTGCCCGGCAGGGGGCAGCTGCCACAGGTGAGGCTCACCACCTCTCTTTCACCTCCGTGTCTGTGGGGCTGCGATGCACTTTGGAGTGCCAGCAGTGCCTGCCCTTCCCACAGCTCGGTCCCCTGGGTGGCAGCACCTGGCCTGGACTCTGAGGGGCCACCAGAATGGACAGTTCTGTCCCTGGTCTCCAGAGGTTCCCAGCCACACGGAGACAAGATAAACGCTTGGCTCCAAGCACGACTGAGAAGAACACGAAGGTGCAGAGAAGGACTCCAGCACAGACACACCCTCGGGCAGGAGCGTGCAGCAGAGCCCAGGGGCCTGAACTTGACCTGGGGTTCATGTCAGCTGGTGGAACAGCCAAGTTGCTGATGCTGAACTTCAGGTCCCCGACATGTGCCTGGGGGCTAAGAACAGTTGTTCCCACAGGGGGGTTTGGAAACAAATGTTACAGCATTTTCAAACAGTAAAAACTGTACCCATGTGAGAGGTTGTCCTTTTGACTGAGTGACAGCGTCCCTTGCATCAACCAGCGTGAGCCCCACAGTCCTCTGCAAAGACGTGAGGTCAGATGGGAATTTAGGAAGAGGAAGAGAAGGGGCTTGGTAGGGGACAGTCAGGACAGCCAAAAGTACGGCATGGAGAAGCGTCTGCGGTGACGGGAGCCAGGTGTCAGTGGTGGCAGCACGCAGAGGACAGTAGGGGACTAGAAACACTGCCATTAATACTCTCCCTTCTGAGCAGGCGACTGTGCTTCAGAAAGCACTCGGGGTGCCCCGTGTGTGTCCCAGAGGGAAAGGGTGCAGGCGGACCCTTCAGGAAGCTGGAGGCTTGGGTGGCGGTGGTGGGATCGCTAGGCGTAAGGAAGGGACCGGAAGTGGGCATGAGAGGACAGATCCCGCGGCACGGGCGGGAGAGGGGACACGGGGGGCACCAGAGTCACCTCGCTGGCCATGGCAGCTTCTAGCTGGGCCACTAAACTCTGGGCCTGGGGCCGGAGGCAGGCTGCGGGCTGCGCTCACGGGGGCTGGGCCCTGCCGACCACGTTCTGTACCAGGCCGGGCCCGACCCAATGCCTGATGCTGCCCTGCACCTGCTCCCTCAGCAGCTACGGGAAGCCCCACCCCAGCCGCGGTTCCAGTGCAGGTGGCCCCCTGCGGGGCCTGCCCTTGGCCTTTCCTGCTGCCCTACCAACCAGCCAGGCCAGAGGAGGCCTTAATACCGGCAGGAGGGTGATCTTCCACGCCTCCCGCCGGTTAGCACAGAGGCCACAGCAACGTGTTTACAGACCTTCCTGCTGCGAGCTCACGGGGCAGTAAGCGGAAGTCTGTGCTGAGTGGGTGTGAGGTGCACACGCGAGCTGACAAAAGGTGCTCACTACCGTCAGGGGACGTCAGGGGACGTCGAGTGCTCTACCTCCTGAGACAGAATCTATGGGGGGTACAAAGACCCCTACGGGAAGGGCGGGACACACTGTGCGGGACTGAGCCTGGGGTTCCTGGGCTGGGCGGGGGTGGGGGTGGGGGGTTCAGCAGGCCGCGCCGTGGGCTGGGCCGGGAGGAACTGAAACTCAGCCTCCTGACCTCTCTTTAGCATTCATGCTGAGTCACTCTTTGTAATCACTTTCATTTGCATTATTTTAAGAGGAAGCCTTTTGGACGGGGTTCTGACTGGCATGAGGTTTTTTTCCCAGAAAGGGACTGAGCTTAGAGGTCATCTCTGTGACTGGGTGGCTGGGTGGAGGGGACAGTGAGAGAGGAGGCGGTTGACAGTGAGCTGGCTCACCAGACAGAAGTGATGGGCAGCTGACTGGCACCCCCGGGCACGGCCTGACCCCTCCCAGAGTGCTCTCCCGCCTTTGCACGTGGGCTGTGCACTCTGTGGAGGACCCTGAAAGGACCGAACTGAGGTTCAAGCGAGGACTGTGATTGGGCCGATTGCTTGCAGCTCTGGCTGCCCTGAGAGTCTCTGCTCTGGGCGCTGGCCCAAGCCTGCTTCTGAGGCGGGGGTGGGAGAGCCCGGGTTTCTGGGCGCCGGGAGCGGGGCACAGGCTACTCATTTACAGGGCTCCTCTGTCTGGGGTCCGTTTCTAAAACTGCGTGTAGTTTTGCAGCATTTTGTGTTCTAACATACCAGATGGACAGTTAAGTGACAACGCCGGCCTCTCATTGGTCGGGCTTGTGTGGGAGGCGGGGAGAGAAAGTGGCACTCAACGTATCAACAGGTGATTGGGGAAGAGGGTGCTTGTGAACCAATCCCATTCCTTCCCCGTGGACGGTTGCTGGGGGGAAGCCAGCGTCCAGGGCAGGAGGCATTGCCAGCTGACAGCTGCTGAGGGAAACCACCAGTTCTAAAAACGCTGAGAAACAGGCAGGGAGGCCGGAGCAGCGGTGCCCAACGACTCCCCCACACAGGACCTTATATGGGGACAGGCCGGAGCACTTGAGGGGAGGGGAGGGCGGGCAGGGCGCAGGGCTAAGCGTCCCTCGCCGTCTTCGGGCCGCCAGCGATAGGCCCGGGGACACACGAGCACACAACAGCGGCAACAGTGACACACACACGTTGAGACGCACGCGCTCCTGATAACACAGACAGATGCCAACAAGCGTTGAGAAGCTGAAGAACAGGTCTGAGGAAAACATTCATTGGCCCGGCTTCCCAACCAGAAGGGACGGCTTATCCCACTTAGTCGCTAGTGAGACCTTGGGTCCCACACGGGAGGGAATCCAGTCGCACTCTCGCAGCGTCGGGAAAGGATGCAGATTGTTGGACTCAGACTGAATCCACTTAGGCGTAAGGACACGATCTTCCATTACTTGATCTCCGTGAGCTTCAGTTTCTTCAGCTGCCTTGGGGACAGGCTGTCCGAACTTCGGAGTGTAATGATGTAAATGCTTGGCGCTGTGTCTGGCCTCTCTTCAGTGTCTTGCGTGCTGACTCCCTCCCCTCGGATATCGTCCTTGGATTGTCCCCTCCCCGCTCCTGCATTAGCGTGAGAAAATCACTACCAGCAAAGAGCTGTCCGGGTCAGATCGGAGGTGGGCTCTTTTGTAGAATCTGTGCCCAAAGGTCCAGGTTGATAAAAGGAAGACGTGGTCCGTGTCCTCAGGGACTTCACAGTGTGGTGGCTCAGACAGTCAGGTGAGACAGTTCCGGACCTGTGTGGTGGGTGCCATGACAGAGTAGGGCACCGAGGTAGAGCAGGGGTCATGGGAATGCTCCGTGAGGAGGTGTCAGTTGCCTCCCGACCTAGCGTGAGCCGCATGCCTGCAGGGACCCCACGGAGAGTCGCTGGGGGAGGGAGAAAGGGGTTCTGCTCGCTGGCTCCACTCCAGGGCTGTGTAAAACCACAGCGGTGTGAAGAGGGCAGACCTGGAGCTGGGGAAACACGGCGGGGCACCGTGCAGGGCTGACAGGGGGAGCTCTGGAGAGAGGCTGCCATCGAGGTGGGACATGGTGAGTGGAGAGAAAAGGTGTCAAAGGCACTGAATGGTGCAGGGCTGTGCAGGAAGTGTGCTCCTGCTCCACTCTCCCCTCCCCTGTGCCCCCGACATCTCCGTGAGGAACTAAACAGAGATTGACATAGTTTTCAGTTAGTTTCTGGTTACAAGGATGGGTTTCTTCCATGTTGGGTGTCAGGACTGGGCCATTGGGGGCCCCAGGATTTATTCAGAAAGGCACGGTGTTGTGGTGGAAACCAGCACATTAGAACTTAAGATTACACAGACATAGTAGTTCTAGGTGTGGGCAGGGCACATAGGAATGAAGATGAACGTTCTGGAACATAGGGAGCTTACAAAAGAATACAGGGGAGGAGTTCCCTGGTGGTGTAGTGACTGTCAGTGCTGCAGGCTGGGTTTGATTCCCAGCCAGGGAACTATCCACATACAAAAAAAAAAAAAAAAAAAAAGACAGGGGAGCTGTCAGAGGTAGTACAGTTTTAGCACACGAGGAGCTCAGAGGACGGGTCCCCTGGGAGAACATTTCCATGATCTGTGTCAGTCTATCTCTTCCATTACATGGTGAAACCCTTAAAAAAAACCCCAGGGCTTTTACTCAATTCCTATTTCGTGTTGAAAATTCAGATGTATCGAATTTTCTGCAGGCACTTCTTCATAATTCTCACTCATTATCACAAAATCCTGAAGATGGGGTTCATTTTACAGATGAACCCCAGAGAGTATATTGCTCAACATCACACAGCCGAGGGGTTTCAATGCTGGCATTGCACATTGAAGTCCAGTATGTTCTCATTTTGAACCTCCACAGACACTTCAGACTCATTAAGTCTAAAGTTTAAATTGTCATCTCTACCACTTCCCCCAAATAGACCTCTTCCAAAAAAATTTTTTTTCATTAAATGGTGCCACCATCCACCAGGTGATCCACAGTGGGCCTGAGTCCAGAGTCGTCATCTTAAAGTCCTCCACCTCCCAGACTTGGCACGTCCAGTCTGTCACCAAGTCCTGGTTGTCTCCTAGCAGTCCGAGAGAGGAGAGAGGTTGGGCTCACTTTGAATACCATATGGACAAGCAGGAGTGTATTGTCAATGAGCAGAATGGCAGGGTCAGTGGATGGAAAATTACATGGAGGGTCGGGAGAGTCTCCCTGAACAGGCACCACAGGATTCTTGCTGAAGGCAGGCCAGGGTGATTGGACATTTAAGGTTAAGGCGGAGAGGTGGGATTCTTGCTAAACAACTTAGCGGGGTTCTTGGAAAAGTGGCTAGGGGCCCAAGAATGAGGTCCATCTGAAAAGAGAGCTCAGAGCTAAAGTTGGGTCAAGAAGAGCGTTTCCGTCAATACACATACAAAAATGAACCTGTGTTAAAGATTTTATTTAACTCCTGAGGGAACAGACAGATGTTATAACGGGGTCAAAATAAAATCTAAAGATCAGAGACAATTACCGACCAGGAATACAGAAATGAATATAAAAATGGGGGCAAAACCTGTGTTTTTCTACAATGTGGGGAGTAGGGGTTATCTGAACCTCTATCAGGACAGAATTTGCATGTTGACTCAGTTACCTACACGGTTGTAGAACAGCTCCAGGGAAACAATGATGTGAAGGAGAAGGCTGTGTGATGGGCAAGTCCTTCAGGCTTCCTGAGTCACCACTTCGGGGAAGCCTTTCCGCAATCTTCATGATGAGGTGAGACTTCCCGGCTATCGCATTTACCATATTGTTTACCCCGCCCCCACCCCCGTTCACGCACACGAGACAGTCCGTGAGCGTTTGGAGTCACCGCGTATCTGCTTCCGAGAAACAGTATGCTGAGGGCGTCACGAAAGCCACAAAATAAGCACACTGCGTATGGATGGAGCGTCCATTTTACTCGCCTATCTGGGGAAACAGTTTTACATTAAAGCAGATGCTGCCCTTCGGTCCACACTCTGTGTTTCCTTGTGTTGTTAACAACCGTTTCTACTCCAAGGCCCGCGGGAGTACCGTGGAGATACAAAAATGCGCCGGAGCAGTCAGCAACTTTGTATCCTGAGCTAGAGACAGTTTTGATACTAAGTGGCACGGGGCTGCAGGGGGCGCCACTGACTCGCAGAGTGAGGGCCTCGGACGCGCCAGGAACTGCCCCATCGGCCTCTCGGTCAGTGCCGGCCCCGAGCTGCAGGTTTTATGAGTCTGAGGTGTGGGAAAGGGACTTCCGCCAGGAATCGGTCCGGTGTGGACGACCCTCGCGCCGGTTCCCCGCGGGGTCACGTCCCTTTTGGCGTGTTAACCGCCCTCCTCCGAGCCCTGGCCCCCGCGCGGTGCCGCCACGCTGCGTCCCGCCACCCCGGAGACCCCATCGCAGGCCCCGCCCCCAACATGAGGCCCCGCCCCCGGCCGCGCGGCGCTGCGTTCCTGCGTCCCGCCGCCCCGGAGACCCCGTCGCAGGCCCCGCCCCCGGCCGCGCGGTGCTACCAACCTGCGTCCCGCCGCCCCAGAGACCGCACCGCAGGCCCCGCCCCCAACACGAGACCCCCGCCCTCGGCTGCGCGGCGCGGTGACCCTGCGTCCCGTCGCCCCGGAGGTCCCACCGGAGGCCCCGCCCCGTGACGCGAAGCCCCGCCCCGTCAGCGCCCGCTTCCAAGATGGCGGCTGCGGTACCTTCCCGGCTGTCAGGGTGGCGGTGACGACGGGAAGCAGAAGACCAGGTATGGGGTCTGGGGATGGATGGTGGGGGAGAGGCCGGACAGAACGGCTCGGGCGATTGGGCGGAGAAGCTGGGGCAAAGGCCGCGGAGCAGCCGCAGCGGGGCGCCGGTCGAGGGGGAAGTGTGGACCGAGGCCGGGTGGGCTCACAGAGCAAGGTAGGGCGGACGCCGGAGGAGGTTGGGGTGGGACGGGGGTGCGCCGACAGCGTCGGGCTGCAGCCCCTGCAGAGCGCTGGCCACACCCCTCCAGGTGAGCCGGCCCAGGTGCCCCTGACAGGTCTGCCCGGTCCCCCCCGTCCCTCCGCACGTTAGCCGGGACCTTTGCCCCCACCCCGCGAGGAGGCCTCTGCCACGCTGCCCCCCGCCGCGCCGCCCAGCGTTTGCTGGCCGCTGCCGGGTGGTCACGCTCCCTGCACCTGCGGAGCGAGCTCCCAGGCCCCTCAGGAATGCGAAGGCGCCTGTTTCCTCCTGCGCCCTGGGCTCTCTTGAGACCGCTCCAAAACCCTGTTGTGACTGCGAAAATACCGTCTCCATTCGCTGCCCTGTCCCCACTCCCCAAACAGGTTGGTCCTGTTGCGGTGGGGGATGGTTCGGGTCGGAGTTAACCTGACACCGCAGGGTCGCCTGTGCGTGGAGCCAGGGACCTGGCACCTCCTCTTCCCTGTTTCCTTCTGGAACCGCCTTCCCTCACCGCCCCTGCTGGGACGCTGCAGGTCGTGCCTGGGGCTTGGTTATCTTTGCCCACTTAGGTTCCAGCTGGTTCCGGGAGCGCTGTGGGAGCTCCGTCCTCTGTGACTTTTCCAATTTTAGATGATGCCTCACATCTCTGCTTCCCCGGGACCCCCTGGAGCCCCCATGGTCTGGAAGAAGACAGCTTGAGCCTAGGTGAGTCTGTCTCCACCCCCTCTCTCGGTTGGAAGGGTGGTGTCCAGAAGCTCCGGACTGAGAGTGGGTGGGGAAGGGGTGGAGGAGCGTGGAACTTGGGCTGAGAGTGACAGGTGGTCGGGCTGCTGGTGGCTCCATGGTATCACTTCCTCTTGCCTGACCCACACCTGTGCCTCCTGTCTGTGACGTTGTTCTCTCCGTTTTCCTCTCTCCCCTGGCGCCACCTCCCTCCCTCCTGGAAGACCTGCTGACTGGCTCTGGTCCCGCCTGTCCCCAGAACTGTGCTCTCTCCCTCCCCAGACCTCACGGCCCAGGATGTTGCGGAGGCTGCTGGAACGGCCCTGCATGCTGGCCCTGCTCGTGGGCTCCCAGCTGGCTGTCATGATGTACCTGTCGCTGGGCGGCTTCCGCAGCCTCAGTGCCCTCTTTGGCCGAGAACCGGGGCCCACCTTTGACTATTCTCACCCGCACGACGTCTACAGTAACCTCAGTCACCTGCCTGGGGGCCCTGCTGCCCCCGGCAGCCTTCCAGCCCCTCAAGGTCTGCCCTACTGCCCAGAACGGTCCCCTTTCCTCGGTGAGTGCAGGAGGGAGGGGTGGGGGTGCGCAAGCTGGCAGGAGTGGGACTTGGAACTGGAGGGTGACGTGATTGGCAGGTGGGCCGAGGCTGGGGGAGCGTGGACGCTTCACTGGGGGCGTGGGGTGGCCTCTTGCGTCCAGCCTGCCCACGTCGGCCTTCTTCCTGCTTCAGACCAGGAAGTACTTGCTTTGTAGATGAGCTCTGACTTCGTCAGCTGGAAGTCCTGTTTTCTCTGCCCCCTAAGGGTAGCTCCCAGCCCGGCGAGGCAGGAGAGAGTTGTGGAACCCCCAAAGGGAGTGGGCTGGGCAAGGAGCCTGCACCATACAGACTTGGCAGAGCTGTGCCCGTCGTGGGGAACTCGAGGCCTGTGAGCTTCGAGTGAGCGCCAGCCGGGACGGCCAGGGCAGCGGTGCTCCCGGCCCCCAGAGGCCCTTCTTTTCTCCGTGACCCTCTGATCCTTGACTTGCCATTCCCTCCCGACAGTGGGTCCTGTGTCCGTGTCCTTTAGTCCCGTGCCGTCACTGGCAGACATTGTGGAGAGGAACCCCCGAGTGGAACCAGGGGGCCGGTACCGCCCCGCAGGGTGTGAGCCCCGGTCCCGCACAGCCATCATCGTGCCGCACCGCGCCCGGGAGCAGCACCTGCGTCTGCTGCTGTACCACCTGCACCCCTTCCTGCAGCGCCAGCAGCTGGCCTACGGCATCTACGTGGTGCACCAGGTACCCCAGCCCCACTGCACTGCGACCTTGTCTTGTGGGGAAGCCGCGGGCCAGTGCTGCTCCACCCATGTGCGTCCCTGGTGTGGAGGCGAAAGGTGGGGCAGCCCCTGGCGGTGCTGTGCCTGCTTGCTAGCCCCATGCTTCCTATTCTCCCGTGGGTATCCCCACAGTCCGGCACGCCACGATTTTCCCTTTGTAGAATTTGGAACTGGACAGATAGGGGCCAACATTCCAGTTCAGCCGTGTGTTCCCTGTGTGGCCCTATGCAAGACACTTAACCCCCTCAAGTGAGGCCAAGAGTGATGGCTCCACGCACGCATGTCACGTGGTTGTCTTGCTGAGCAGCCACGTGGAAGTATCCGGCACGTATGCTGTTGCTGGGAGAGATTTCTGTTGAGAGAAAACGTGGAAGGCAGTTGGTCTTCCTCTCTGTCCCCCGCCACCTTGATGCCCCCTGCACCTTCCTACTCAGCTCTTCTTCTCCGCACCAGACCTAGCTAGGTCCCCGTTGGTATCTTTCAGGCGGGAAACGGGACCTTTAACAGGGCGAAGCTGCTCAATGTCGGGGTGCGGGAGGCCCTGCGGGATGAGGAGTGGGACTGTCTGTTCTTGCACGATGTGGACCTCCTGCCAGAGAACGACCACAACCTGTACGTGTGTGACCCCCGGGGCCCACGGCACGTGGCCGTCGCCATGAACAAGTTTGGCTACAGGTAGAAGGCATGAGAGCATGCTGGGAAACCACCCACAGGAAGAAGGGAGTGGATGGGACTGTGCGTAGGGGTGTATCCTGAAGACGGTGGAACCCAAGGCTCTTTCTCTCCCCAGCCTCCCGTACCCCCAGTACTTTGGGGGGGTCTCGGCGCTCACTCCTGACCAGTACCTGAAGATGAACGGCTTCCCCAATGAATACTGGGGCTGGGGCGGTGAGGACGATGACATTGCCACTAGGTGAGACTCCCTGCCACTTCCTATCTCCCCCCGGGAGCCTGGACCCCTGTCCTTGGAGGCCACCCTGGCCACAGCCCGTGGACACTGACCTTCGCTCCCCGGTCCTGCACCACGCCCACCCTCTCCGTGTCTTTCCAGTCCACCCGGGCCAGGCTTAGCCTGCTGCTCCCCATTCTGCGACCCCTCGGTCTCCTGGGTCACTGGGACCCCAGCGCTGGAGAGGGGCCCAGGCTCAGTGTGGTGCTTCTGCTGCTGGGGGTGCACGCAGACCACCTGCTGTGGGGCTGGGGCAGGAGGCACTCCTGTGGCCCAGTCACGTCGTGTCAGAGGCTGTGCCATTGGCGTGTTGGCATCTCACCTTAGCATGTGAAGCATTTGCCCGTCAGCTCAGCTGACCCAATTTGTCAATACGGGGACTTGATACACTAGATGCATTGCCCCCCGCCCCCTTGTGTCCTCTGGGATGACATCTCTGCGAATTCTTGTCCTGGGTGTGAAGCTCCAGAAAGTTCTAAGTGTCTCCTCTCAGCGCCTCCCCAGGCCGTCTTCATTCTTGCTTCTGTGTGTCAGAGTTGGGGTTTGTTCTAACCTGTCCCCACCCTCTTCTGCAAATGGAGGGATGGTGCAGGGAGGTGGCGGCTTGGCCTCTCTTATCAGTAACTTCTGGGCTTGGCTCTGCCACTCCAGCTTGTGCTGTCCTTTGTCCCTGTCCCTCCCAGACCACAAGGGCTGCTCCTGGGGACCCACTTAAGGAACAAAGGTGGGAGGTGCAGAGCTACCTCTGTCCATTGCTTATGGGGCCCCGAGGGTTTGGGTGCATCGGCCTTTATGTCTGCCCTCTCTGGCCATTTCCTTCCTTCTGTTTGACCTTCCGTCCCCGTCCTGCACTTGGCACAAACCAGAAATAATGGACTTTCTGGCCTCCCTGGTAACAGCTGTGCCTGTGGTCGGACGCATGCAGCCCCGTCCTTGCTGGCCTTGTGCACCTGTCAGCAGCTGCCTCCCGTGGATCCCCCAATGGCCCCTTTTCCCGCAGGGTCCGCCTGGCTGGCATGAAGATCTCTCGCCCCCCCACGTCCGTGGGGCACTACAAGATGGTCAAGCACCGGGGAGACAAGGGCAACGAGGAGAATCCCCACAGGTAGGGGCAGGGCAGCCTGGCAGGCGTGACGGACCCTCAGCTCTGCACTCCCGCCAGCCCGCTCCTGTGCACCCGGAAGGTCCCTGCGTCCCCGCTGTTCCTTCCTGCGTCTTAGTCTCCGACCTCTTGCCCTCAGATTTGACCTCCTGGTCCGAACCCAGAATTCCTGGACGCAAGACGGGATGAACTCACTGACGTACCGATTGCTGGCTCGGGAACGGCTCCCTCTTTATACTAACATCACCGCGGACATCGGAACTGACCCTCGGGGCCCCCGGACTGCCTCTGGTCCCCGTTACCCACCGGGTTCCTCCCAGGCCTTCCGTCAAGAGATGCTGCAGCGCCGGCCCCCCGCCAGGCCCGGCCCCCCACCTACTGCCAACCACACAGCCCCCCGGGGTGCACACTGACCCTCCTTCTGACTGAATCATCCTGAAGCTGAATCAGGGGTCGTGTCCCCCCCCACCCCCCCAGCCTCAGCCCCTGACTGCTCTTAGGGGGTTGTGGGGGGCAGGGGCCTCTCTTCACTGCTGGACTGGAGCTGGGCTCCTGTGCACCTGGGGGCCCCTTTCTAGGGTCACTTGCTAGGGCTTATGACTGTGAATCCTTGATGTCATGATTTTATGTGACGACGCCTGGGAGTCCCCTGCTCCTGGGGTAGGAGCAGGGCTGGACCCCAAGTCCCTTCCTCTTCCATGGAGAGAAGAGTGGTCCGGCTTCTCCCAGGACCCCTGTGAATATTTATTCTATTTATGGTCCCCAGGAAGTGTGTTGGTGATGTAGTTTGTCCCTGGGTGCTTTCTGCCAGTCCTGGGGTCGCTCCCTCTTCTGGGCCTGGCTCTGGGGGCTGGGATTTTGATATATTTTCTAATAAAGGACTTTGTCTTGCCTCTGCCCCTGCTTCCTGCATCCCAGACCCCGCCCCTGCCTGGAGCTGACAGAACGGCGAGCACAGCCACGCTCCCACAACTTTTATTTCTGTGGGTGAGACGCTCTGCGGGCGGGGTGGGGGGCTGGGGGGCTCAGCTGCCGGGCTCTGAGCCCAGGACCCGGGCTGCCGCCTGCCGCCCACTCTCTATGCAGTCGTTCACAGCAACCCCCTCGTAGGAGGCTCCGGCCAGCGTCAGGGGCAGCCTGTGGGCAGCCAGGAACTTGGTGACCGACTCTGAAAAGAAAGGACACGAAGGACGCTGTGGCCGGGGTCTCAGCTCCTTGCCCCCCCCCCCCCACCAGCCCACCTGCTTTCCCAGCTCACCCAGCTTTTCCCAGTGGCCTAGTGTGTACTGGGGGATGCAGTTCTGGGCAGAGGAGAGGAGAGAAGAGAACAGTCGCGACTGTCGTCCCGGCCTCCGTGGACAAAACTGGACATTCAGCTCCTGCCCTCCAGGCCTTCGGCGGAGAGCCGAGGGGCCTTCACCCTGCTCACCCTGTGCAGGTGGACCAGGCAGCAGCTTGGGGGCTCCTTCAGTCCCAACTGTGTGGCCACTGCCTCCTGGGCCTGCTGCTGCAGCAGGTCTGCAGACAGGACGGCGTCCCCAGCCTCCAGCGTCCGTAACCAGGAGCCTCCCATCATCACCTAGGGAGAAGATGGCACTGAGCGGGCCAGCTGTGCTGGCGCGGGGCCCAGAGGAAACCCCAGCAGGGGCATGCTGCCTCTCACGGTCACTCTCAGGCCAGGGGAGCTGCCATCTTGCTCAGGGAAGGCCACCGAGTCGTACACGATCCCCAGGACGCCCGGGTCTTCCGAGGACGGCACCAAATGTCCGAATCCCTGGAGGAGAGGAGGCTGGGTCAGCAGGGCCAGGGTTCCGTGGAGCCCTCGTCCCACGTCCCCCGTGTCACCTGGACAGGCAGACGGGCTCCTCGGTACTGCAGGTTCACCACGGCCACGGACACAGCAGTGATGGAGCCCAGGATGCGAGCCAGGGGAGCGGCGTCTGCGGGGAGCAGCTCGCTGAGCACTGTGGGGGGGAGGGCAGGGACAGGCACGCATGCTGCCACTTCATCAGCCTTCTTGGGATGCCCCACCCCCCAGGATGACCAGTGTGGGGGTGCGGCCACCCCATTACCTGAAGCAGGAATGGCACTAATGACATGGTCAGCCTCCAAGCTGCCGTCACCTAGAGAAACCTGACCGGATGAAGGCATCTGAGACACACACGTAACGGGCAGTCTGCCTCAGCTTCCCAGGCACCCCAGGGTGGTGGCCAGCAACTGTGTAGTCAGCTCCCAGATCACCCTCTGTCACTCCAAGGAGACAGGCCTGCGTCCATTTGGGAATGTCCAGCGGGGCTGGGCTGCTCCTTCCTCTACCCCTCTGCCCATTACAAGCTCGAAAGCTACCCACAGACTTGGGTCAGTGGCTCTTGGAGCAGGGTCCACAGTCAGGACTAAGCACTGGAGGAGCCCCTCGGGCAGGGAAGCAGTGGGGGCCTCCAGCCCCGGCACAGATGGAAACTCGAGCACAGGTTCACCGCACTCAAGGGTGCTGTCCTACCTCCCAGCGCCCCTCTGCCTGGAGGCGGAGCCCACAGACAGGCTGGCCTCTGAGGACACGGACGCCCCTCTGAGTCAGGTGGGCGGTCAGTGCCTGGGGCAACATCTCCAGCCCTCCACGGAGTGACCACTGGCTCCAGCGCTCAGCCCGTGCCTGGCGAAGGAGGCCTGAGTCCGGCAGCGAGCTGCGCCCTGCACCTGAGGAGGAGAGGAGTCACACCTGCGCCCCCGGCCTCCCGTCCCTCGCCCTGGCAGTCCGTGATGTCCTCACCCTGCAACCAGGGCCGCCCTCACCTGCGCCCAGCAGCAGCCCCAGCAACACGGAACGGTGGGTCTGCTCAGCTTGGAAGAGGCTAGGGAAGCAGGATCTGACGCTGAGCTCCCGGCTGTCGCCTGCAAACACTCCGCGGCAGAGACTGTCCATGGCCAGCGACGCCACCTAGGGGTGAGCCTGGGACTGAGGGGCCCGTGCTGGGGGGACGCCGCGGTGCAGGGGGTGGGCTGGGCAGTAGTCCCCCTGTCACAGAAGCATGGGAAGGAAACGCCGAGTTCTGGGGCCGGCTGGGGAGGAGGGCATTCCCGAGCTCCAGAAGAGCCCCTCGAGGTGGGTCTGGTAAGGGCTCTGCTGCTGGCTCAGGAGGGGGCGGACGTGGAGCCCCTGGGCAGTGTCACCTCAGGTCCAAGGCGGCGCTCCGCAAAGCTGTGCACAGTCTCATCCGGGTCTCTGCCCCGGGCCGTGGTCAACTCCCTCAGCCCAGCCCAGAACAGAGGTTTGGAGAAGGGAGGTGATGGCCGCAGCAGCCCCCTGTGGGGAGGAGGGGGCTGACTTACCATCCCGGCTCCAGGGTCCCTTCCATTCGTTTGGCCCCTTTGGCTTGGGGGGTGGGGGGGTGGAACGACCGGGCCTTGAAATGGAAGGGGATGCGAGGCTGGGGCAACGCAGGGGATGCCCAGGAAGGAGGGGACAGTGTTACCTGAAGCCAGAGGGGAGGGCGTGCAGGGCACCGCCTACGTACAGGAACCTGTTCTGCGCAGCGGGATGGTCTCCGCGGACAGGTAGCACCTCTGAGTCCAAGCCAAGCTCGGACACCTGCTCGCCACACGTCCCCAAGGAGAGCAGAAACTCAGGAAAGAACTGACCGCCAAACACGCTTCCGCCCGCCCATGCTCTCCTCTAACCAAGTAGCCCCTCGGGCCCCAAGCATCCCACCAGCATTAGGGTCCGGGCTCCCAGCGCTCCCGCTGGCCGGATTCCTCGAGGTCCAAGTTCAAAGACTGCACCGTCTGGCCCTCGTACAGAGCGGATCCAGCCTCCCAGACGCTCGCTGCCCTCCACCAGGACCACCTGGGGGCAAAGGAGAGGCGCTGCAGCACGGCCCGCGGCCCCGGGTCTGCAGGGCCGGAACCGGGAGCAGGGGGCCCAGGGCGCGCCCTCCTGCATGGTGGGCACTCACCTTGGGGGCACTAGCGGCCCGGCTGAGGTGGTAACTGGCGGCCAGGCCGCTGATGCCTCCGCCCAGCACGACCACGGTCCGGCCCATCGGGAGCCTGGGGGAGAGGGGCGACGCGGACAGGCTGACCAGGCGCGACCCGTCTCCAGAAGCCCCGCCACTCAAGTCCCTGCTGAGGGCGCAGGACCCACCGCGACAGGGACGAGAGAACGAGAGAACGCGAGGAGGAGCGGCTGGAGGGCCAAAGACTTCCCGCCAGCCCCCTAGGCCCCGCGGGAAGGCGGGCGAGGGCCACACCCGCGCTATCTGCCCGCGCCCGGCCAGCGCTCCACGGCGCCGCCTCCGCCCCCAGCCCTTTCGGTCCCTCCGACTCTCCGTCCATGCGGCTCGCGCAGCGCACGCAGGCGCCCGCGCTTCCTGCTTCTGGATTGGTGGGTCCTGGAAGGACACCCACCAATGAAAACCTCGAACGGGCCGCGCAGGCGCTCCGTGGAGCGGGACGTGGGCGGGTTCGCTGCCGGGTGGAGGGTGAGCGGAGCTGTGCGGCGCTGCCCTCCGCGGGGACGGCGGGAGCTGCGTGCGGGTCACCGCACTCCCCTGCGCCGAGTTCCGGGCCCGGCGACGGTGAGCCCCCTGGGGGACGGCCCCGTGAGCCTCCGCTGTAGGGAGCCCGGTGGGGGCCCTGGAGGCCGGTCCGCGGGGAGGCGGCTCCACAAACAGCTCCTTGGTGTTAGCAACAGCCTGGGCCTGCGGGAGCGAGGCCGCCCGGCAGCGCACCGGGTGTGTGTCGCCGCGCCCGCCGCCCCGGTGCCCGCCGGCCTTCCCCGCAGCGTCGCTCCTCCCGCCCAGCAGGACTGCAGTGCGGCCCACCCCTTGAGTGAGCACGGATACACAGAAGGATATCCGTTTTCTTAATAAATTTATTCACAAAAGGTGAGATCGTAGAGGCCAGGGGCTGTACATGGGCAGGAGCCTGGGGAGCTCTGTACATGGGGCTGGGAGAGCAGGGAACCTCCACGGGAAGGGTGCTTGTTAATAAAAAAAGTAAGGGGAGCTACAACCACGCCCTTCCCCTCCCCATTAAAAAGACACAAAAATAGACGTCTCTGAGGTAAATGGGGAGCCTGGGGCTTCAGGGTGTCGCAAGGGTTTCACAGGTGCCAGGGTGTAAAGGGGGTGTCACAGGCACCGGGGCGGCTCCTGCATGAGCTGGTAGAACAGCACGTAGCCCTCACTGGATGCCACCTGGTTTTCACTGACAGGAGAGACCCTAGGGGGAAGGGAGCCGGGGGAGGGCTTGTCACCATTCCTGCACATCCCGCTCCTGCCCTCAAGGTCAAGCTCGGTCCTGCCCTCAAGGTCAAGCTCGCAGCTCCCTTCCCAGGCACTGCCTTCCTGGGGCTGCAGTGGGAATGGGACTGGACTCAGGCCCGGGGCCGTTCTCACCGGGAGTCATTGTAGACATGCCAGCCGGTCTGGCAGCGGCACAGTGCTGTGTAGTGGCCGTAGTGGACGCTGCCGGAGTGGTTGCAGAGGGCATACAGCTGGTAGACGGGGCTTCCTGTGGAGTTAGAGACCATCACGTTCTACAGTCACCGCTGTGCCCACTCCCGCTCTCCCTCCCCTTCGTGGCTCCCTGGGACCTTCCCTACCAGACTCACCGGCTCTGTCACTGGCAAAGTCCCCGAGGCTCAGTCGCTGCAGCGGGAAGTCTACACCTACTGAACTCTTCTTGATGGAGCCTCGGGAGGTGGAAAATCGGTTAAGATCTACGCCCTGGTTAAGGAGCCTTTGAACAGGCAGAGGGCCTCTGAGGAGCCTTGATGCTGTGAACTCCCCCACCCCCACCCCCACCCCGGGAGCTCAGTTCCCAGATGTCCAGCCCCTGCAAGGGGGCGAGTGAGGAGAGAGAATGGACGGAAGGAATGAGAATCTGGAGGTTAGGATACGGAGCACGAGGATCCGCGGGAATCTCTGTACTGTCAACTTTTTGGTGCTTCGTGTCTTCTGCTGACATCGGTCACACACCTGAGTAAACGTCCCGTTAGGTTACTGTGCTTTGCACCTCCACTGGCTTTCCCGACACCCGGCCTCACACACACCCACACCAGGCTGCCCAGCACTCCTGTGTCCTCTGAGCCACTGCCCTTTGCCCTAAGAGTGCAAGGACACCCCTGAGACCTCAAACAAACTCAGACACGTCGTACCGTTCCTCACACTGAGGCGTCATGCAATCCCATATGACCGACACCCTCCCCCCACTGTACCCCTTGTGAACCCCACACACCGGGGCATTCTCCGACTCCAGCTCTTCCTCTTTGGTGAAGAGGCTGAAACAGTCCCGCAGGGACACCTTGCCCCCAGCAAATCCTTTCTGGACAGAAAGGGGAAGGAAGGGTCAGCAGGTTCCGAATTTCCTTTTCCAACTCCTCAATCAATCCAGGCTTCAGCTCTGCTCCAGAGAGCCAAAGGGTTTCCTCCCACGCTCTGGGGGTGGGTAGGGTTGGGTCACCGAACCCGTGTCCCATCCACCCCTGGAATCCCCTGGAACCCCACCTTGGGGATGGGCAGGGACAGGTCACAAAAAACCTCGAAGGTCGTGGAGCGGTACCCACAGGCCTGGCACTTTAGACAGCTTTTCAACTGGCCCACAAACAGGTCTACGGAGAAGCAAAGGGCAGGAGGAACAGCCATGTGGGACCCTGGGAGGCTGCCTGGGATTCCATCTCCTCCCAGCCCTTTGCCCAGCCCCCGCCCCCATCACCCCTAATGAAGGCCGCGCACCTTCCCCATGGCACTACCCAGGCGTGTGCCCACACCCTCGAAGGCATCACTGTTTTCTCCCAAGCCCGCACCCACCGATGTCCCCGTTGCTGTGCCCGTGCCATACCCACAATCTTGCTGTCCTCTCGCTCCAGGTAACGCTTCCACATTAGGTTGGCACGGTCATCGTCACTACCACACGTCAGGGAAATGGGGGTCACCCATGAGACAGCAGGAACACTGGGCACCCCAAATACCACTGAAAGGATCCACAGAGCCCCGTACCCCACCCATACCTCAGTTCCGTCTAAATTTCAAGGAAGAGTCAAAATGCCTCAAAGGACTTTCTGGGGAACTCCAAGGCGAGAGGCAAAGACAGGAATGCAGACCAGGGGACAGGGTGCTGTCCTTCTCCACTTGAAACCCCTCAGGCAGTAGATGAAACCTTGCAGTAGATGGCCCCTCCTCCCTGGGGTGGTGACCTGCCTCCTCCCACCTTGGCACTGCTGTGCACACCACTTTCTAGGCTAACATTTCCCTGGACCCAAAATTCCCAGTCTTGACCAGCTCATTTCTGTGATGGAAGTAGCTGCTGGTCAACTACTGAGGAGAGGGGGGTTGGGCAACCTTACCTTAACTCAGGTTCTCCTAGAAGAGCCCCTCCGCGGCGGGGTGGGGCGGGGGCTGCACTGTGGGCCAGGAGGGGTGCAGACCGGCGGCCTCGTCGGTTGATTTCAAGGTGTAGCCGCTCCATGAGGAGTTTCAGGAACTCTTGGGCATCCTGCTGGCTACAGCCAGAGTGTGGGCGACGGGCCCCCAGCCCCAGTCCACAGACACCATCCCCTGCCCAGACAGTGGTCCCCCCTTCCTGCATGAGGAACAGCTCAAGGCTCAGAACAGTGCTGCTAGGGCCCCTGCCCGGCCAGAGAACTCCACACCCTGCAGCTCTCCCACCTGTATCCAGAGAAGGAGGGAACGTATTTCTGGAACACAGCGCGGAACCGAGTGGGATTCACAGCTTCACAGGAGTCAGGGTGCCACAGGGCACCGATCACGTCTGCAAAGGCTGTCGGGGTGGGAGTGGGGGCGGGAAGTGAAGGTCAGCGACCACAACTAGCACCTGAGGGGGACTCGGGAGGTGGGGAACCCCCCTCTGGGGAAGCAGGCACTGGGAGAGAGATCTGTGGGTTGGGGCAGAGGACGGGGGTGGGGCAGGAGCCCACCTTCAGTGAGCTCCTGGGCTCGGCCCCCTCCAGGCACCTCTTGCCGGAAGTCCCTGCGCAGACAGAAGTCCCGCAGAGGCCGTGTGCTGCTCAGACACTGGAGCACAGCATTGAGGAAGCACTGGGGAGCAGCAGACACACGGCCACTGTCCCTCCAGACTGAGCCCAGGGAGGGGCTTTCCCACGTCAGCGAGTCCCCCGCCCCCAGCACCGTCCCGGTTCCGCAGAGGAAGGACAGGAGGCGGGCCCTCACCGTGTTCCCCAGGTTGCGGAGGCCAACGTGGCCGGAGCCCAGCAGCAGGGTGTGGTGAGCCTGGGAGGGCAGGGGACAGTCAGCCGGCTCCCACACAGCCCGCCTGCACGTTGACCTTTCAGTAGCATTCTGCCCTTGCCTCCCCTCGCCCACACCTCCCCCCCACACACTGCCCTCCTTCCCTCCCCAGGTACAGGGGCCTCCCTACCTCACTGGCCACGAGCAGCAAGCCCATCACAGCCGAATGCACCACGGACTCTGCCATGGCTGTGCCACCTGTTCCCCACTTACTCCTCTGCCCAGCTAGCCGGCGCTGCAGCTCGTGGGGCAGCTCCCCGAGCACTGGCATGGCTGCCCAGCTGCTCCCCGCCCCCACCTTGCTGCCTGCAAGGCCCCCTCCGGCCCCCGTGGCCCCCTCCTGCACCCTTTCCTGATGGCTCCAAAGGCAGCCAGCCTCGCTCACTGGGCTGGGGAAAGTGGCAACCCCCGTGGCTCCGCTCAGAGCCGCTGCCTGCAGCTCCAGAGATCAATTAGGCCTAGGCAGTGTCCTGGGAGAGCCGGTGTAGCAAGGGAGAGGGCCTGGGGACGCAGAGGAGGCGCAGGCAGCCCTGCTGGGGCACTTGCGTAAGGCACAGGGCCAAGTGCTGCACCGAGGGGCCGAGAAGGGGACCTGGGGAAGGGCACGCCAGGCGACGGCAGGACAGCCAGACACATGCAGCAGCATGGCCGTGGCAGGCCGAGTGCTCACCATCTTGTCCTCAGAGTAGAAAGGCTCGGGGGGCCGGGCAGAGATCACATGGAAGGTGCCGTGGGCTGGAGGGGGCTCTGTCCGTATGCTGAGCAAGGCAGGGGGCCCCGGAAAGCCCCCCAGGCGGCGGAGAGAGGTGCTGCGTCTCAGGGTGGGCGGCTCAGGCCGCAGCGCCAAGCGGCCCAGGGCAGCGCCCAGCTCCCCAGCGCCGCGGTGCCCTCCCAAGGCTGCCCCCATTGGACGCAAGTCCCCGCTGCTCACAGACTTGGAACGGGCTAGGCTGGTCCTGGAGGGGCGCGGCGGGGCCGCAGTTGAGGGTGGCGAGCCAGGCAGGGGGACTCCGTGATCTGCCCGAAGCGGGCCTCGGGCACGAGGGCCTGAGGTCCGTCCCCGTCCTGGCTCCAGCTTCTTGAGCCGTTCCTCAGGTGGCCCTGGCCGGGGAGGCAGAGGTCGTAACAGGGGGTTCAGCCCAGGGGCTGCTGGGTTTCGGCTCTCCTTGCTGTGGACCCGGGGGGCAAATGGTAGTTTGGAGCCCACTCGAGGCTGGACATTCACGGGTGGCTCTCGGCTCCGGCCCAGGCGGTGCTCCGAGGCCTGGGGCATTGTGGACACCACAGGCCGGACCTGGGAGGAGAAGAGCAGGTCAGCGCATGAGTGTGGGGAGAGGTGGGAACCCAGGCTCTGGTAGGAGCAGATGCACGGAGCCAGCACCTAGCCAAGTCAATACTTAGTATTCACTGAGTCCGTGAGTGAGTGGATAGGAGCCGCCCTTCGCTGTGACTTTCTTCTGCGTTCCTTGCCACCTTCCTGCAGGGTACGGTTTGACTGAACCGCCACCGATAGCCTCCGTCTCAGAGGTCTGTATAATCCAAACGCTCATGACCAGGCCCCCGGTCCCGGCTAGCGGGATGTGCCCTGAGCCACTTAGGAGCACTGGTCACGTGGGGGTGTGGATGCAAGTACAACAGCCCCCAAAACAGCACTCCACCCTCAGCCCCTGCCCCTCCGGGCTGGACATGAAGCCGACTAAGTGGGTGACTTGCGAATCCCTACCTCCCCCACCCTTGAGCTCCAACGTGGGGTAGGGGCTCAGGGGCAGAGGCGAGGAGGGAGGACGAACAACTTCCGGACCCCTGATCGCTGAGCCTCTCCTCCCCACCACCGACAGCAGGGCTTCAGCCGGGTCCGCCCCTCTCGAGGGCAGAAAGGCCGAGGCCGCTGATTGGCTAGGAGTGTGGCGGTGTATTTCCCCACGACTCACGGAGGCCGTCCCTCCTGCCCAGTCCGCCCCGGCCGGCGGGGCCCCCCGCACCTCTGCCTTCGTGGAGGGCGTCCTCCCGGGCCCGGGGCAGTCTCCCCTCGGACCCCCACGCCAGAACGCCGCGGCCCGTACCTGTCCCCCGGTGAGGCCGCGGGGGCGGCCAGCCGGAGCCGGGCCCCAGCTCAGAGCCACCCCCCGCTGCCCCCGTGAAGCACCCCCGCGGGCCCGGCCGCAGCTCCCGCCGCCGCGGTCGCCCAGGTCGCTCCCGCCGCCCGGGCCGCCGCCATCTTTGTTGGCCCCACCGGCCGCCGGCCGCCGGCTTCACAGTGTCCCACGGCGCCTGCGCACCCTCGCTCGGACCGTCCCGCCGGCTTCCCGCGCGCTTGCGTGAACCCGCCCCCTCGGCTCCGCCGCCGACACCATGGAAACGCAGCCAACTTGAGGGACCGCCAGTTCCCAGTCCTGCCTGGAATTGCCTTTAAACCAGTGCTGCAAACCATGTCCCCGGAGTATGGGGTCCCGTCACCCCATCCTGCGGCCCATGGGGATGTGGGTCTGACAACTGCAGTGTGGCCTCCGGGCTCGCAGCACAGATTCCTTCCAAGCAGCTGCAGGTCGGGGGTCCAGCACGGCCACGTCGGCACGGGAACGTCCCTACAGGGCGTCAGTGCTGGCCATGCAGCACGGTCCCTCTTGCAGGCCAAAGGACAGAGAGGGTCCACAGCGGGGAGAGCAGGCACCGTTCTTCCTTTCATTCCCAGCCCCCCACCCCGACTACCGGAGTTGTACCAGGACAGGTGCCTTGGGCCTTGGCCTGCTCCTCTGTTAACAGCCCCCAGTGAGAACCACAGCCCACCAGAGGAAGCAGCTTTTATTGACGAGTTATCTCTGGACACCAAGAAGACTATGCACCCACTTTCAGTCACCTGCCACCCCTCCAGAATCTCCCATGGCTCCACCGGGGAAGGGATATAAACGGCCTTTTGGTTTTCCAAAGCCCCAGTCCTTCCCCTCCCTGTGTAGTCCTCTAACTAAGAAATTCAGTAGCAATACTGTTTTTCTTTTCCTGGGAATGCTATACTTGGTGCTGCTGCAGTTACTTAGTAACAACTGTGGACAAGGGCAGTGAGGGAAGCAGTTACACGAGTAAGAAGAGGGATGCACGGGAAAACGGGACCAGTGTATCCAAGGTCCCTGTGTGCAGCCCCAGTGGCTCCGTCCTTCACTGACTGCATTTCTCTTTATGCTGAATCACGCCTTTCTGAATCAGATCCGGGATTTCCACCGCCAGCCATGGACCCAGCTGCAATACAAGGGAGACCCCGTGAGATGACTACCACCCAGTCAATGACTCTTGTTCCATCAGCTCCTTTCTAGAGAGATCCTAGGGGACTCTTAAAGAAAACAGTTATTCCTTATTTACTCTCATTTACGTTTTTTTTTTTTTGGTTGGTTCCCTGATCGGGAAGTGAAACCAGGCTGCGGCGGTGAGAACGCCAAAACCTAGCCAGTAGACCACCAGGGAACCCCCTCAATTACTTTTCTTATATTGCTCGGGGCCTACCCCCCACCCCATATACCAAACACCCCAAACTTACCCCCAGGGCCATGAGATGAGCTAGTCCAAACTTGGGCACGTTTCTGGCCCACAGAGGCTTAAAGTGATCAGTCAGACATATTTTGCCACCCCTATACAAGGGACAAGAGGGAAGGAAGTGTTGACATGTGTGATTTTCCATAAAGCTAGCAGCCTCCTGGGAGACAGGGAGACTGCTAGTGATCAGAACTGAGAACAGGTCAGCCAAGTACTTTGCCCAGGCTGGCCCGGAGCCCCTCTAGGCCAGCAGACTCCAGGAAAATTCCTGCCTCCAAGAATTTTCCCTGAAGACCTTTGTTGACCCTTTCCTGTCTCCCATTCAGTCCTACCTGTACATCTTTGCTGTTTTTCCATCCAGTTCAGGGACTGCAATTTCTGGAGCAGTAGTGGGATATGTGATAGGAATCTGGAGGAATTACAAAGACTTAATAAAACAGAATCAGGAGAGAAAGGAACTAATCTAATCACACACACAGAGTTGCACTAATATGTCTGGCACATTCCACAAGCGGCACGTCACGTGCACACCAGGATTCTGGACTTGGAGATTAGGACCTGTAACCTGTACTTGCTTCAAAGTGCAGCTTTCCCCCTCCCATTTAAGAAGTTGTCTTTGGTTCTGCCAAGAATGGTCAGCTTGCTAACAATCACATAGTACCGCCCCCTCTACTAACCTCCGTATTTCCTACTCCATCATACTCACATCAAACTCGATGTCAAACTCATATTTGAGGAGATCGTGGATGTACCAGCATTTCCCAAACCATCTGTAACAAAGACCAAACCTCAGTCGGATTTGCCCATTTTTCTCCTATTCAAATGACAGCATCTTGGCTTAGGTGACCAGCCTGGGAGACTCAAGGGGTGAGAACTGGGAGGTCTGGAGCTGTGGCAGCAGACACAGCTGGTAAGAGGCAGGGAGGGCTGGCAGTGAACTTGAGACACCAAGATGCCTCAAGCTGTGTGAAAGCCCCACCCCCACACCTCCCAAGAGGGTCTGCCTACCGAGTCCCTTCCTTGTTGGACTCCAGTCGAAACCAATCATTGTCCGCATTCTTGTTGTTTTCCACATACTAAAAGCAGAGAATGAGGTCTTTGAGAGGGAAGTTGGGGCTAAGGGCAGTCCCCCCCCAAAACAGTATGTGATTACTTTCTCTGAGAATGGTTACCCCATTTTTTTCCCTGATGGACGCAGTCAGTTATATTGATAAGCAGGGGACCTGCCCAGAGCAGAGAGTAAAATGCTGTGTTCTATTCAATTCAGCTCTTGATGACATCTCCTGGGTTTGCTTCTCACTTGTGACAGTGTCTGCCCCCAGCCCCACGACTCATTGTATGGTGGACTCCCTCCCTGGAGGACCTCCCAGAGTCCTGGTGTTGACTAGCACCAACATGCTGATGACTTCCAAATCTTTCTCTTTAATCCAGACCTTTTTTCAGAGCTTCAGACTGCAGTACCCAAACGTGTACTGACATTTTTGTCTTCATTTCACAGGCACCTCAAACTCGGCATTTCCCCCTGGTCCTTCGGACCTGTTTGTCCACTGCATCGATCTTAGGCAGCAGTGTCAGCATTCACTCAAGTCACCCCCAAAACTGGGAGTCCTCGACCCTCCCTCTCCTTTACCCTACCCCACCAATCCTTCACAATGCCCTGCCGGTTTTACCTTCTGAATATTCTTCAGATCCACCTCTGCTCTCTGTTTTCACCATAGCTGCGGAGCTTGGAGCATCACCTTTCTTTTGCCTGGATTAATGACAGCCTCCTAACTTGCCTCTCACCTTCCATCTTTTCCTTGTCCATTCTGGTTTCCTCTCTGCTGCCTCTGTGGTTGATCTGAACCCGAATCTGACCATGTGAGTCCTCAGTTTAAAATCCTTTCGAGATATCCCAAAGCCTCCCAGCTACCATTCCGGGGTTCACACCTCTCTCTGCAGCCTTGCCTGCCACACAGTTCTCTGAGCTGCTTGTGTGTCCTCATACACATCACTGCAAAGAAGACAAACTTGCTCCTCCTTACCCAGAGGGGAGATTCGCTGAGAGGATGGCTCGTTCCTGACTGTGAGCTAGGAGGCTCCTTGGCTCTCTGCAACCTACACTTAGCTTGAATTTTCAGCCTAACGTGTGTTCCTCCCTCAGGAAGAGTGAAGCGGGGAGCAGAGAGACGGGCACCTGGGCTTCGGGCCGCAGGCACCCCTTTGGCCCGCGGCCCCTACAAACGAGGGCAAGCTCCCGGAGCCCGAGGGACACGTCACCTTCCGGGGAGGCGCATCCCTAAAAGAGCTGCTGTTTTCCGCCAGCGTGTCTGGTCCCACTGTGGCTCCCAAAGCGGGCCTCTCCTGCTTGCTCCCCAGCATCCCCACCCCACAAACCCAACGGCACATTTCTCCAATGGCCGTGAATTTGGGAGTTAAAACTTTAAAACCGGAAGCGGCTTCCACACGGAGCCTATTCCTGAGGACACGCGATGGCCCGCCACCCTTTTGCGACGCGGTCGGCCTCGGCAGCACCACTGACCCGGATCAGAGACTGGTATTCCTCCTTGAGTCGCTGCACCCACAACTCCCGATCGCGAGGGCCGGCGTTAGTCTTCAGCACCGGGATCTCAGACACCACCCGCCGGGTGGCCTCGTCCGCCATCTTGGACGAGGGCGCCAGAGAAACGCGGAAGTGGCTTTACCGGTCGTTTACATTCAGGGCGCCGCCATCTTTACTACGGGAACGGTGGGGCGCTGGGCTGCCTCAAGACTTCCTTGCGTGCGATCTTTGTTTTCTAGCAGCGAGGACAAGATTGTCACCTGGTCACCTGCTTTTGGATACTACGGGAAGAACAGAAATGGAAACGGGATGCTCCGTCCTGAATATGGCACTTATCAGTACAAACCCAGCAGGCTGCTCACAGCGTTGACTTCCGCTCATGCTCAGAGAAGTGATGTCAGAAAGCCCTTCCGGACACATCCCCAAATTTGGGGAGTGGTTAGAGTGTGTCAGGCTGTTACAAGTACGGTTCCGGGGACTGTCTTCCTTAAACGAGTGACTCTCCTGTTTTTTCTTCGAATAAGCTTCCTTAGCTTCCACGCAATCGGCCCGAAGCCAGTGCAGTCAGAAGGGTATTGAACTCCTGATAATTATAGGAAACCTTGGAGAATCAAACTATAATATAGAGTATCGGCCTCGAAGAATTAACACAATGGAATTAGAGAATTCTTCGTAAGTGCCAAAGGAGATTAGACGTCACAGGAGGACGTGCCTTACTCTAGCCTAGACATTTTTTTGGGTTTGGAATGAACCCATCTAGGAAGGAATGATGTCTCTATCTCTAGTGTATGGCACAGAGTAGGTACCCAGTAATCCTTCCGTATCTTGCAGTTGTCTTATAAGGTTAAACGCATTCATTTTAGCTTTAATTTACGTATCTTGTTTACTCTGTTCATCATTCTAGCCTGTAGCAATAATTTTGGATTAGACCCCATTAATCATCCAATTCTATAGTCCATCTACAAACGTGATAAGCATCCTACCGTATTTCGCCATGTATAATGCGCACGTTTTGGGGCCCAAATTTGTGAGGGAAAAGTAAGGCTGCGCATTATAGGTAGATAGTACTAATTCCCTATCTATTAATACATAAGTGTTTTTAGTTCTTTTATTTATGGTTATGAGTTAAGAGTGTAACTCTAGAAATCAATAATTACATCTGTATGCAAAATAATACCCTGGCATATGATAATTGGGTTTTTTGTTGTTTTTTTTTAAATGTGGGTAGTTCCCTGGTTGGGAATTGAACCCAGGCTGCAGCGTTGACAGCACCGAAGCCTAGCCACTACCCACCTGGGAACTCCCAATCATTTTTCTTAATATAAAAAATTTTATACATAAAATTTCTCATACCTTGTAGATGTTCTTGTGTTTTGTAATGGTTACATAAAATTTCTTGTACCCTAATGTTAAAAAATTAAGTGCTAAAATTCCTTTATACTACAAAAAACAAGTACCTAAATAAACAAAAAATTAAAACAAAAGCTTTTCTCCTTGAAAGTTTGGGCCAAAAATGTGGGTGCTCATTTATACATGGGAGCACATTATACACCCGCAAAATATGGTATATCTTAATTTCTAATGGCTGAAACCTCCAGTACAATGTTGAATAATGTGTTAAGAGCAGACCTTGTGTTGTCCTGATTTTAGCGGGGGAAGCTTTGTCTTTCTTCATTAAGCATGATGTTAGCTGTAGGCTTTTCATAGATAGATGACCTTTATCAAGTCCGGGAGGTTCTCTTCTATTCCTAGTGTTGAGAGTTTTAATCATGAGTGGATGTTGGATTTTTTCCAAGTGCTTTTTGTGTTCATTGTGATGATGTGGTTTTTGTCTTTAATTAGCATGGTGTGTGTGTGTGTTGGATATTGAATAAGGCTGAGGCAAAGCTTATCACATTGGAGAACTCTCTCCTAGGAGAAATATTTATTCCCTTTTCAGTGTTGGCACTGTGGTATGGTACAGGGTGCAGAGGCTTTGCAATGTAATTGTACTAAGACTTTGGAGATGTAGGGAGAAATGGTAACATGTAAGTCCAAAGATACAAACTTTCAGTAATATGAATAAATTCTGAGGATCTAATGTACAGCACGGTGACTACAGTTAATAAGATGGTGTTGTATAGTTGAAAGTTGCTGAGAGTCGATCTTAGGCATTCTCACCATACAAGTTTAATTATGTGAGGTGATGGATGCACTAGCTATCTTGACCTTGGTTATCATTCCACCATATATATGTATATAAAATCATCACATGTAAATCAACTTATCTATTCATAGGGCACTACCCCACTGTTTTCATATTTGTAGCTTTCTAACAGATTTTTATATCGTTTGGCTTTTACTCATTACTTTGCTTTTTCAGAATTTTCCTTTTAATTCTTCCTCATTTCAGCATGTGAACTTAAAATGTTTTGTTTTTTAAAATCTTACTGATATTTTAATCTAGATCATGTTAAATTTATAGGCAACTTTGGGATAGTAACATCATTATATGTTCCCTCTATCCAAGAACATAATGTGACTTTGCATTTGTTCAAGTTTCTTTTATGTGGGTAGTATTTTAAAATTTCATTCACACAGATCATGCACTTTCTTGTTAAGATTAATCCAGACATTTTATTTGTTGCTAGTGGGTCTTTGATTATATCTTTAATATTTATTTTGCATGTTATTTTCTCCACATTTTACTAAATTGTTATTATTTGTAATAAAAATTAAGTTGATTCTCAGGAGTTATCTAGGTAAATAAGCTATCATGCAATAATGATAATTACATTATTATTTTAGCTATATAAAAATAAAAACAATAGCTAAAGCTTGGAAGAAAACATGAAGAAATTAGGTAATGTGAAGAATTAGAAAAATGATTTGTTAGTTATAATTTCATTAATGATTAATTAAAATAGTGACAGGATTCTTAGCATTTTAAATGAGTTCAGGGCCGGGACACATGCTCTAGAAATCAGAGGTATTATGTAAGTGAAATTGTGTCCCCTGTAGGTAACCTGAGGAATTCAATATGGCAAATGTCCACATTTTAAAAGGGGAATTTTAGATGGTAAATTTTAGAAACTAAAAGACTAAGATTATTGATTCTTACTAATATTATAGAATAGCTATTAGTGATTTATGAGCAATGAGAGAAAAACAGCCATGATCCCCAGCTGTTTAGGAGCTCATCATAATGTGTGACTCAGTCTCCGAGGTGTAGGTCTTCCTTGCCGCCTGGCCTTTTGCTGGTGTCCTCCCAGCCTAGGACACCTCCCCGTTCTCTGCAAGAAAGCGGGCTCCTGTCTGCTCTTTAGGTGTCAGCTTCCATGCCACCTCTTCAAAGAGCGGCTTTCCCTCATTATGCATTTCCTGTTGCAGCAATCTGTTCTTTTCCTTCACAGCACCTATCTCAATGTAAAATGATACTTTTCTTTCCTTAGTGTCTGTCTGGCTTCCCAGGTAAACAGTGAGCACCATGGAGGCACGCCTGTGTTGTTCACCAACATGTATCCTATCGTATATGCCCATCCCAGAACCCGACCACCGTAAATGCTTAACATGTATTTATTAAGAGAATGACTGAATGACTTTTGCTGCCAGTGTTACTCAATTAACAAACTGGGAGACACTACAGACATACATGATTTTGGGAAAAACATGCCTTCTTTAAAAAAGACAGAGAATGGGCTAGAACATAGGAGCATTTTTATTTTTATTTGATGGAACCACTAACCAAAGAATTAATTCTCTAGTTAGCTGGTGGGGTTGGTGAGACAGGGTGATATTTTATCATGGCCCATAGGGTGATCCATGACTTAGAAAGTCATCCCTATGGGGGCAGCAGAGAGCAGTTATAAAGAACCTGAATTTCTGAAACCTGTTGAAAATTGTTACTTGGTCTGCTATGCTTCTCACAGTCAGCTGACGATTTTGGTGCACAGTTGCACGAATTTTTGCAATGCTTTCGTCAGTTCTACTTGTTACTGGCTGCCCTGATCTCTCTTCATCAGTGACGCCTTCTCCCCCCATCAGAAAAACGTTTAATCCATGTGTACACTGCCGTTTTCCTCATGGCGTTATCCCCATAAACTTGGACTCACATGTCCCTGATGTCACTTCCGCTCTTGCCAAGTTTAATAAGAAATTTAATATTAGTGTGTTGCTCTAATTCAAGCTGACATTCTCCCAACAGCACACAAAAACACTCAACAATAAAGAACGCCACTCAGCAAGACAGCGCCACACGTTGACACGAACACAGCTGTGAGACACAGATGTACCAAGGTTATGACACCTCACTGAGTTGTGTGCACAGTGCTGCCTATGTAAGTGCACGGTGGCAAGTTCGCTAACTTAATTGTCAGTTCCTGTATACAGTAAAACAAATTCAAACGGAAAAGTTGGATCTAAAATAATGTTTCATCCCCCCCAGGCTCACTCTCTGTGGTTAATTTTTTAATGCCTGTGTAAGTGTGCCATAGGTAGGGTCCTGCACTACCTTTTTCTCCTTTTAACATATTGGTCTCCTGGGTTTAGATTTGTATATTCAAGTGCCATCAGTGCATCTCCATCTGGCTGTCGCAGAGACTCCTAAAACTTCTTATCTTTCTTTGGAATTTTCCTTCATGCTGTTTCCCCCCCACCCCCACCCCCCCGCCCTACTGCTAGTCTCTTTTTGCAGTCAATGCCATGAAAAAACTGTCTTTGTATCTATACAGTGTGCCTTTCCAGTCACCCAGTTTATTTACCTCAATCTGGTTTTTAACCCACCATATCTGAAACAGCTCTGCCAAAATTACCAAACGAATTCCTTGTTGCAAAATCCAATGGGCACATTTAAGTCAGCATCTTACCTGACCAGTTTCCTAGATACCTCTCTCCCGGTTTCCTTCTTTCCTTTCTGTTTGCCCCTCCTCAGTGTCCTCTCTTCGGCTCTCTTCCCTCATTGCATCCCCAAAGTGCAGGTATTCCTCTCTAGGCCTCTTATTCACAAGCATGGCTTCAACCTCCACCTTTACTCATCCGTACACCCATTCACCAAACCTTTCCCAGCCCACGGTACCTAACACGTGATTGTCGGCTAGATAATCAGTCCACAGGCAGCGAAAACTCACTCTTCCCCAAAACAAAAAATGGCATCGTTATTCCCCAACTGCCCAAGTCAGAAAACCCCGGATGGTCTCTTGGATTTCTACCCCCATCCCCCATGCCATTTTCAATCTTTCCCCTCCTGCCTCTAACTGGGTCCCCTCCAATCCATTCTTCCCACTGTAAACAGTGATCTTTCTAAAATGCAAATATAATTGTTCACACTTCTGCTAAGATTCTTCAAGGCCTACACCTTGCTCTTAGGATAATATGCACTAGCTCACAAGACCTTGTATAGTCCGGTCCCCCATGTCTCACAGATCTCATCTATTACCTCTCTTTTAACCACACCAGGGCTGCTGGTAGCTCCAGACCGTACCAGGTCTCCCACCCCTAACAGTCCAGGATTCAACTCAGGTGACACTTCCTTCAGGACGCACGGGTGCTCACAGGCAAATGCACCTAGTGAAGTCCGAGAGGGCACTTGTGCAGCGTTGTCTGCTCCGGACCCAGGGGGACTGCACGTCCGGATGCATTACCAGGAAGCTCAGAGCAAAAGTCAAATGCAGATCCCGAACCTTCTCCAAGTTCGCAGGCAATCGGACCCGTAAAGTCCCGCCCTCGGGCGTCATGGCCGCCAGTCCGTCTGTCAGCGGGTCTGCACGTCTTCCCCGCCAGCTCCGGCGCCACCCGCGTGTCCACATGCACGAAGGCAAACCGTCTTCCCTGCCTTACGGGTCCGGAGCCGCCGTCCGCCCATAAACACCCGCGTCGCCCGCTTGCCCGACAGCAAGATGGTCGCCAACCTCTACGGTCGCCGCCCGAGCGAAGCTGTCCCCACCAGGAGCGATGGCGCCGCCAGGCTGCCCTCACCCGGCATGGCTGCGCGGCCGTGCCTCACTCGGCGCCGAAGCCGCCAAGACCCGGCCGGGTTCCGGCGCGCGGTCAGGACGTCATCTGCGCCCGCCCCGCCCCTCCTCCCGCCCGCCCCACGCCCGCGGCGGCGGCGGCGGCGGCGGCGGTGGCGGCGGCGGCAGGAGCCCGGATGCGGCGCCGGGAGACGGCCGGGGGAGCGGCGCGGATGGACCCAACATGGCGGCGCCGCGCCTGAGCCCGGGGTGAGGCGGGGCGGCGATCGCGCGGGGCCCGGGAAGCAGGCCGGCGGGGCGGCGGGGCGACGTGCCGCTGGAGGAACCTGGGGAGGGGCGGCGACGGGACGCCGCCGGGCGGGGGAGGGGCGCGGCCGAGGGGGCGCGCGGGGGCGGTCCCGCCGGCCCGGGCGCAGCGGCCGGGGTCCCGGGCGCGCGGCGGGGAGGGAGCCGCACTCCCGCGAGTCGGCGTAGACCAGGTGGCAGGGGCGGCGGCGGCGGGGCGCGCTCGGGGCGGGTTAAGTTGGGGCGGGAGGGGGAAGGGCCCGCGGGAGGATCGGGGCGGAACGGGAGCGGACGGGGGTGCGGGGACCCGAGGGCGCGTCGGCGTGACGAGGCCGTGCGGAAAGTGCGACTGGGAGGAAAGTTTGGGAGGGAGGGGAGCGGCAGGGCGGACGGGACGGTGCCGCCGCGCGGTGACAGGGGCCGGGGTCCGCCTCCCCTGCGCGGAGCCGACGGCGCCGTGGGGCAGCATCGGTTGCAGCCCGTTCTCGTCGCCCGGCCTGCAGCTTTCACGGGGTGGGACGGGCGGAAGGGGACGGTCATGTGGGCTCGGAGAAGTGGACTTGGGTTTGCTTTCCAAGGCTCCCTCGCTGGCTTCTCCCGTGTTTTCCCGGGGTGCGAAAAGAAGGGGACCGGGGGAGGCTGGGGTCGCGGCGGGCGTGCGCGGGAAGCGAGGACTTCTCCGGATCTTAGCAGGGCGAGAGGAGGGAGGCGGCCGCGGCCCTGCGAGTGTGAGAAGCGGAACAGAAACGCCGGAGGGCTGGCTTGCAGGCTGCCGGGCTCCTTCAAGCGGGGCTCTGGCTTCCAGACTCCCCACTTCTGCTGTTCAGGTGCTAGGACGCAGGGCCCAGTGCTCGTCTGCAGAACGTGTCCCTGGTGAAACGTGGGTGCTTCCCAGGTGGCTGTTTTGTCCTTACTGCGTGCTGCTAAGGAAAAGGGTGGCGAGAGAATGTGGAAGATGGTTCTGGTCTGGTCAGTGGAGTGGTTGATGAAAAGAAAGCGCCGCCTCCGGCTGCAACCACTTTCCCCCCCAGTTCTCGCTAAAATGAAAGTCGACCTTAATATTGTAGCGAAATAGGTGAGCCTCATAATGACCGGAGGAGTCAGGTGAGAAGGTGTCAGAGGATTGTTGGTTTTCCCACAAGTTGTTGTATTTGGAACCTTTCTTGCCATGAGCCATGAGGCTGGAAATCTTGGAGTTGGTCCTGATTTGGGAATTAGTTAGGGGAGCCTGGGGAGTTGGTGGGGTGAGTGCTCTTAGGTTCCTTCCAGCAGGTCATTTGGACCCAAATGGCTTTAGGCTTGCCTGTGTATTTTTACAACTGAGTTGACTAAGTCTTTGGGCCTTTGAGGTTGCAAAATAAAGTTTGGAAAGTGACTCATTTTTTTCTTCCTTATTTTTCTTTTGCTGCTGGCTTTGAACCTTGTGCTAGGAAGAGACCTGGGAAATTAAGTTCCTTGCAGAGGTAAGTTTGGAACTTTTTTTTTATCGCTTTGAAACAACGGAAGGAGATGGAAATGGCATGGGAAGTGTGCTGGGGTCGAGCCCAGTCCTGGGGCAGGTGCCAGGCAGAATGAGTTTTCACCTACTAACCAGTGCGTAGCATCTGTTGCTGTCACTGTCTCTTCAAGTAACTGGAGACAGGCAGGAGGGGAAGGAGCGCAGAAATTGGGTGTCTCGGCACGGCTCCCCAGCTTTGTTTTGTTACCATCTAGTCTTCTGGGTCAGCTCTCAGAAACGCTTTTCAGCATGTGGGACGTTGTATTCTAGCACAGGGTCTGCCGACTGTCCCCCGCCGAGGGCCGCTGAGGCACATTCCAGGAGGAGGCATTTCCTGTCGCTTATGCTTGGCCCTGGTTGTTCAGGGTTCCGGAAGCCATCCTTTCGGGAACATAATTCTCACTTCCAGATACTTGGTTACATTTCCCTAGTCACACCTGCAGGAAAGCTCTTTACGTACTCTTAGCCACCTTGAAGGTCATCCATGCATTTATTTCAAATTTCAAGACACCACTCTTTAGTTCTTCCATGTGACTGTCCTGTCTAAGGGCTCCTGAGAGTCACATACCTCTCGTTCTGTGAAAACACAGGCTCCATTCCTGGTTGGGATGGGACTGGACTTTGCTTGGATATAGAAACCTAACACAGCGACCATCGAGAGGAAATCCTGTAGATACATACAGATTGTCCGATGGACCTTGGCTGGCTTGGACCTCCCTAAAGAAAACAAACCAACAAACTCCAATTCTAGGAAATGCAGCAATTCATCAGAATAAAGAACTCTTTTTGGGAAACTGTATGAGGGGTGGGGACTCATATGTCAGGACCTCAGACAAACTCAGACCAGCCAGCAGGACCAGGACACAAGTTTGCTGCAGTGTGTGTGTGTGTGTGTCTCGCTGTCCGGTGTTTTTTCAGACACCAGGACTCAGGAGTTCTTGTTCAGAGGCCACATGCCCCTCATTGTGCTGGTGCCTTCATCTGGGAGCTCCGTGTCCCTTAAGCTGGGTTCCCTCGCTCCGGTGCCCCAGAGAGCCCAGTTTCTTGGTTCAGGAGAAAGCTGGCCGTGTTCTTTTAATGCTGAAGTTAGATAGGTTCTTGGAATCCACATCTGGATTACCAAGGGAGTGAACTCGCCATCCTAGACCATAATTAAGTGGGGCGGGCTGCCCATTAGCCTGCATGCCAGCCTCCCGACATTTCTCCCAAGGACATGGCCTTGGGAGACGGGCCTCGTCTCCATTTTGCTTCACTGAGAAGCTACGTCTGACAGGCAGCCTAAGCAGAAAGGGTCTGCCGCTGGTCTGGTGTGAGGACCTGACCGACGCGTGGCAGCTTAAGTGCAGGACGCTTTTAGTCTGTCTTGTAGAGGATGGTGTTGAACTAGGTCAAATTAAACTCCTGGGATGGGGCCGAAGGGAGTGCGGCCCTACCCTTGCTGCTGACCTGAGTGGAACAGCAGGTGACCGAGAAGCTGAGTTGGCGTGGGGTGGAACTCCTGTGCGCCCCGTGGACTCAGGAGTCAAACGCGTCCTTGTCTGATGGCGGTCCCTTTCTCCTCCAACAGTGTTTGATGGGTTTGGGTCAGGGGATGAACGGCTGCCTTCGCCGGATCTTGGGTGGAAAGTGGCATCCCGTTTCTGTCCTTTCTGACCTTCACGTTTCCATACAGAGCAGGGTTTCCCCGCCTCGGCACTGTTGACATTCTGGGCCGGGTAGTGCTTTGTTGTAGGGACTGCCCTTGAATTGTAGGGTGTTTAGCCGTATCCATGTCCTCTACTCACTGCGTGCTGGTGACACCTGCCCCCGCCCCCCCGTGACAACCTCAGATGTCTGCAGACATTGTGGCATGTCCCCACGTCCCCAGGGTGGGGCAGCATCGCCCCTGCTTGAGGATCACTGACCTAGAAGCTCTGGTAATTCCTGGCATCTTGAAGGCTCTGGCCTGGGGACCTGGGACTTAAAAGTGGCTATTCCAAATGTAGGGAGTTAACCGTCAGAGGACTGAGGCCTATTGTAGACTTGTATCTATGGATGCATGGCAAGGTCCATGGGTCTGCCTTGTTCTGCAGTGGCCAGTTCTGTGGGGACAATCTTTCTTCACTTCCTGGGGTGTAACTCTGAGTTGGCACTGGAGCCCGTCTGCT
Organism: Lyroderma lyra; assembly: GCA_004026885.1. NCBI lineage: Eukaryota > Metazoa > Chordata > Mammalia > Chiroptera > Megadermatidae > Lyroderma > Lyroderma lyra. Next base: position 9,450 of record PVJL010010567.1, on the reverse strand, counting down.
CTCTCTGAGGTCCTCAGGACCAGGAGCGGGGTGGGCCCGGGGCCTGAGGGGCTGCAGGGTTCCGAGGGAGCTGCACTCCTGGCTCCTGCACCTGGGGGCGGTGTTGGGGGACAGGAGTGTGTTGGGCAAGGAAGTCCAGTCTGTAGCTGAGTGGCTCGTTTCCTAGCTGCTGCCCATGCTTCAGGGCGGTGTCTGGGCTCCTCTAACTAAGTGTGGGCTCAGGACCCATAGTATGCGGCTCAGCGACTCCGGGCTGGGCCGCCCCTTCTCTTAGGGGTGGATCGCTCCTTGCTTCCCTTTCGTGGTGAGTGAGGAGGAAGGGGACCGGCTCCTACCTGCTCCTCAGTGTCCTGAGACCCCCTCAGCTTGGCTCTTGTGAAGGGGCTCCTTTATTCCCCCTGTGAAGCAGACCCAGTCTCTTGGTACAGGGGTGGACAGCCTCTCACTGTTGAGTAGGGTGCTGTGGCAGGGGCCACGGCCAGAGCACACGCATGGGCGCTGAGCTGTGTGTCTCTTTAAGGAGGTCCTCCCTCACCTGGTGTTGCTGTGTTGACCTGGGAGATCAAGTTCAGTCTCTGTGTGCGGGGCTCTATCCACGGCTAGGCACTGGGAACGTAAAGGTGAAGGTAGCTTCCTCCCTCTCCGTGAGCTGCCTGAGGTCAAACGGGATAAGCACGCACAAGCAGTGTTTGTACACGTGGATGAACGGCCCAGAGGAAATGCGCACCGTGCTCCCTGGGAGCGCAGCGGACACTGCTCACCCCAGTGAGGTGCAGGGAAGGGATCGGATTCTGACTCGGAGAGGGCGTGGAGAGCGTCCAGGTGCAGGTGGGATTGGTGTGGCGCACGCGCACTGTCACCAAACACTGTTGGGAACCGACAGCGGGCTCTGGGGTCGGGGAGGCAGGCGGGTCGCTGTGCTGTGTAAGGGGCTGCAGTGTCATGGGCAGGGCAGGGGGTCGTGCACTACAGATGGCTGACTCAGGTGGGCGTGGGAGGGGATCAGGTGGTGAGGAGCCCTTAAAGGGGCTGCTGCCAAAGTCCCGGTAAGAGCTTGCTGGGACCTGAGCAGGGCAGTGGCGGGGGCAAGCGGAACACATTTAAGAACTCCGGCAGCAGCATCACCAGGAATTTGTAGTTGGCTCGGGGGTTGGAGGTTGTGGTCAGAGGCTGGAGCAGCTCTGGGTGGGACTCTCTGGGGGACAATGACTGCAGAGGACGGGCCAGCAGTTGGACTTGAGGGTGGTTAGCGGTGGGTCATCCACAGGATGATTGAGAAACTTTGTGAACGTAGGGCTGTGACTGGTAAGTGACCACACGGAGAGGCAGGTGGCACGTGCGCAGCGTGTGTGGGTGTGAAGGCAGCACAGGAGGGTCCCGAATGCTCCTGCGCGTGGATGTGAGTCCGCGGTGTTGGGTGAGTTCCTGATGAACCGTCTGGGCTTGGCTGCTGGGTTATAGGAAACCCAAGGATGGGTTTTGGAGGGTGACCTGGGCGGCTGCGGCCCCGGACGCTGCTTTCTCGGAAATCGCTTCCACGGTGATTGATGTAAGGTTTGCAGAGGGACGGGTGACACACGTGTTTTTTCTGGGCTCTTAACAAGTCTGAGGAGTGTTTTCTTTGATCCGCGTGTTGTAAACGGGGGCGGAGAGACTTAGAAGTTAAGGGACTTGTTTAACGTGACCAGCCACACCGCTTGGTAACGACACGGAATCGACACTTGCTCACCCCGAAGGTGTTCGGTGTCCCTGCCGCCGGCCTCTAAGCCGGTCTGTTGCTGCTTCCCCGTGGGCGTTAACCGTGAATCCTCTGCTTCCCTCTGGTCTGCCCAAGGAGGAGGCGTCTGCCCAAGGAGGAGGCGGCGGAGGCGGCGGAGGAGGTGGAGGAGGCGGAGGAGGCGGAGGAGGCGGAGGAGGCTGGAGGTGGAGGGCGGGTCGGGGCAGGGGACAGTCGGGGTCACTCCCACCTGCAACTCCTGCCGGAAGTGCAGCGCCGAAGCCAAGCCTGTCGATGCCTGTCGCTGTGTCGCTGAGGGGCAGTGACCGTGTTTCTCTAAGAGGGTCTCTCCCTTCCCTGCCCTGCAGTGCGGTGGGGGTGGCGGCTGCCGAGCGGGGCTCCTGGGAAGCTCGGCGCCCCTGAGCCAGCATGGCGGGCCGGAAGCGGCGGGCGAGCCAGGCGTGGCCGGAGGAGCAAGGCGAGCGCGAGCACGGGCTGTACAGCCTGCACCGCATGTTCGACGTCGTGGGCGCTCACCTGACGCACAGGGACGTGCGCGTGCTCTCCTTCCTGTTTGTCGACGTCATCGATGACCACGAGCGTGGCCTCATCCGAAACGGACGTGACTTCCTGCTGGCGCTGGAGCGCCAGGGCCGCTGTGACGAGAGTAACTTCCGCCAGGTGCTACAGCTGCTGCGTGTCATCAGTCGCCACGACCTGCTGCCCTACGTCACCCTCAAGAGGAGGCGGGCTGGTGAGGGTGCACGGGGCTGGGGACACTGCCCTCGGGGAGGAGGCCCAGCGGGAGGCGGCCTTGACCTGGGGCGTCTCCGGCCTTGGAGCGGGCTGCACCTCAAGGGAGGGGTGCCTTTGTGAACCACCCCTTCCCCCACAGTGTGCCCCGATCTTGTGGACAAGTACCTGGAGGAGACGTCCGTTCGCTATGTGACCCCCAGAGCCCTCAGTGATCCAGAACCGAGGCCCACCCAGCCCCCGAAAACAGGTGAGAGGATATTGTCCCCTAATTGCTGTGATGAAGGGCATGGAACCCGTGGGAGTCCCAGCTTTGCCAGCTTCCGTGGGAGGACTGTTCCCCCATCTGGCCCCAGAAGTCAGGTGCGGCACTGTGTCACCTAGGTCCTGTGTCCCCATCCTGGGTACCGCGTGTCCCGCTGCGTGGAAACGGTCCGGCCCGTTCCCTGAGCCGTGTCTGACTTGCTGCCCTCCCCCCGACCGCCTTCTCCCCTCCCCCGCTGCTCAGTGCCTCCCCACTACCCTGTGGTGTGCTGCCCCACTCCGGGCCCTCCCATGTGTAGCAAGAGGCCCACTCGAGGGAGAGCCACACTCGGGAGCCAGCGGAAACGCCGGAAGTCGGTGACCCCAGATCCCAAGGAGAAGCAGACATGTGGTGAGGAAGTGGGGGGCTGTGGAGGGGTGGGGCGGGTTGTGGGTGCCGCTGCTGTACGGCACGCCTGGCGGGGGTTCCTGCACCTCTGGCAGGGCACGTTTCACCTCCTTTCAGTTGGTACCAAGACACAGGGATGCCATTCTGCCGTCCTTACTGTAGGGTGAAGCAGGTCACGACAGGGTAGCATGAGGGACCGCCTGGTGACTAGCAGGGCCTCTCCCTTGGGAGCGTGCTGCCTGCATGACGGGCGGTCTGACCCGGGTCTGCCCGTCTGAGGGAACCTCCTGTGTTCCGGCCCGGGGCTCATGGGGACCTGGAAGGAACTAGTCCAGGGGAGGAGCTAGGTGTCCCGCCCCTGTGCTGTCCACCGCTCCCCTCCAGCCCCCCTGACCGCAGCCTCTGCGCGTCTTCCTCCCCAGACATCAGGCTGCGGGTCCGGGCGGAGTACTGCCAGCACGAGACCGCGCTGCAGGGCAACGTCTTCTCCAACAGGCAGGATCCCCTCGAGCGCCAGTTTGAGCGCTTCAACCAGGCCAACACCATCCTCAAGTCCCGGGACCTGGGCTCCATCATCTGTGACATCAAGTTCTCCGAGCTCACCTACCTCGACGCGTTCTGGCGCGACTACATCAACGGCTCACTGCTGGAGGCACTCAAGGGTGTCTTCATCACAGACTCCCTCAAGCAGGCCGTGGGCCACGAAGCCATCAAGCTGCTGGTGAACGTGGACGAGGAGGACTACGAGCTGGGCCGACAGAAGCTCCTGACGAACTTGATGCTGCAGGCCTTGCCCTGACCCTCCTCAGGGGACTGTCCCCCCACCTCTGGAGCGCACACACTGTTCTGGGGTTTGTTCTTACCCTGCCAACCAGACCAGTCACACCCCTGCCTTTTTTTTTTTTTTTTTTTTTTTTTTTTAAAGGAAAAGACAAAGGAAAATGGAAGTGGTGTGCCCCACGCCTCCCTGCACCCACGTGCCTGGGCTTCCCCTTCGTCCCCCTTTCCACGCACCCTGATGGGTCTACAGCCACCTCGCCACCGAGCTGGAGGCAGGCGTGCAGGGAGCAACAATGGCTGTGGCACACGGCCTCTGGGGATGGAAGTGAGCCCCGCGTCGCGCACTGTGGGGCTGGCAGCGCTGGCTTTGTGAGGGCTCGTGACCGTCGTCTGAGAAACCAAAGGGCTGTGAGTGAGGGAGCGCGTGCGAGGTGGGGCTCTGAAGCGCGTTTTGGAAATCCATCACCACCGTCTCCCAAATTACAGAATTTCTAAAGAACAAAGACGCTGTGGCCACCCACTGTCTCCTGCCCCTGGTGCTGCTCTTCTGCCATCCCCTCCGTGCCACGGTGCGGCCCCTCTTCACTGTTGTACCCTCTTCAGGGGAAAGCAGGTGGGAGCCCGTCACCTGCCCGCTTGTGCCACGTGGGTGTCATGTGGGTACACACAGGCACGGGGCGGGCGGGGCAGAGGCTGCTCTGAAAAGGGGCAGGGGGCGCCAGCCTCTGCCTCCCCACTCCGGCAGAAACACAGTGTGCCCTGTGGCCCCGTCCCCCGGGCATCCTTCCGGCGTGGGCACAGGGCACTGGGTGACAGCGAGTGGTTCGGTGTCACCTCCCTTTCCCCTCCCCTTCCTCCACCCCACTCCCGGGCCTGGGAGCATGGGGCCGGGACATGCACTGAGTGTCGCACTTTTGTTTGGTGGGGAGGCCTGTGGCCCGGGCCAGGAGGCCTGGAATGGCGCCCAGTCAGCTGGTCCAGTACCACCTCCCCCTTCAGCTCCCAAAGGAGACGTCCAGACACAGACTTTATGATGATTCTCTCTATTTTTTTTTTTTTAATGCCAGTGCTGCTCAGCCCTCAGCATAATTTCAGTTTTCATGAAATAAACAGTGACTATATAAGATTCCACCTTTTGAAACTGAAATGTGAGATCAGGTGAGTTTCTTTCCCAGGAAGCCTGTTTTCCGTCGAGAGTCAGGGTCTCCCGGTGAGGGGAGCTGCGCCCGCGCCCTGCCCTTAAGTTAGCGACAGCACCACCAGCTCGGTGGGGGTCACAACTCACCGAAGTCGAGTCTTAGGACAGCGGGCGGCCCAGGCTGCCGTAGAGGTCCGGCCTGCGGTGCTGGAACACAGGCAGGTGTTGGCGCAGCTGTCGCAGATAACTGAGGTCGATTCGGGCAAGGCAGAGGCCTGGGCCCTCAGAGCAGCGGGCCACCACTGTTCCCCAGGGGTCCACCACCATGCTGTGGCCGTAACTTGCTCTCTTCTCATGGTGCCGTCCACACTGTGCTGCCGCCACTACGTAGCACTGGGCTTCGATGGCACGGGCCCGCAGTAACACCTGGAGGTGGGGACGTGTGCATTCACTTAGGGACACGTCGCAGCCAGTGGGGAAGTGATAGGCGAGGGACACTGCAGGCCAGTCCACCCATCGTGACTGTGGACAACTGCTAGGGAGAGCTTTATGACGTTGGCTGTTGTTCAGCATCTAAGAGGCAGTGACCTGGGAAATGACCGCCCCTCGCCCCCCCCACCCCCCCAGGTGGGAAGGGGAAGCACATCTTTCAACTGGCAGGGCTGAGGGGAGAGAGGTTGGGAGAAGGTCTATGTTTTGGAGGAGTGTCCTCTTACCTCCCAGTGGGCTGGGCCTGTTATAGATCCAAAAGCTGAAGGGTAGGTAAGGATTTCTGCTCCAGCCTGAGCCAATGCCAGAGAGAGTTCAGGGAACCGCATGTCGTAGCAGACAGCTAGACCGATCTGGAATGGAAAAACAGCCTGCTTGGTCAGCCCACTGTGCTGTTGGCCACCACATCTGGTCACATCAGGGCTTTCTAGCCTCTACCAGCGTGTCACAGCATCCGTTTCCCTCCCTTCTCGTCCTGTCACAACTCCCACCTTGCCTGCTGGTGTGCTGACAGGTGGCTCGAGACTGGGCCCAGGCAGGGTGGAACTGCTTTCACGCATAGGCCCCTGCCCCGGGATCTCTACGTCACACAAATGCGTCTTCCTGTAAGTGGCCACTACGGATCCTAGAGGAAGGAAGGAGGGCACTGAGGTTGGTGCTCTGGAAGCCCAGTTTAGTTCCCCTCCTCCTGAGGAGGAGACACTTCACAGGTTAGGAAGAGAAATACGGACAACCCTGGTGAGACGACGATTCTGGAGGATCTCAGTTCAGGTGGAGGAGTCTGGGAAGAGGCAGGCTAGTCACAGAGTCTCACCCTTGCTGTTCAGGAGCACATGACAATTGTAGATTTTCTGAGTCTGCTCCCAGTCTTGGCCACGCTCATGGAAGCCACCCAAGGACAGCCAGAGTCCACATTCCCTGGGGGGAGGCGACACCAACACTCTCCTCACGTCAGGCAGTCCAGAGACAGGGCCAGCAAGGAACCAGCTCTCCCACTGCCTTTCCCTGATACCTGGAAAGCCGGGCATACTCTCCCAAGAGGTCCCCACCCAGTGGCTCAGACAGGTGCAGCGTCTCTGCAGGGTCCCGTGCAATGAAGTCAAATGCCTCCGGCAGGAAGGCCAGGCACGCGCCCAGTCTAGCAGCCTCTCGAATCAGTTCAGCGCATGTTTTGAAGTTCTGCTGCTTGTCTGGTGTCGATGTTACCTGGCACACAGCCACCAGGGGCAGTTCCCAGGAGGAAGAGGAGGTGGCCATGGTTTGGGGCCTGGGAACAGCACAGGCAGGACTCCAATTTCCCAGTAGGAGGAAAACCAAGTTTAATGATAAGGGGCTCAAATGGAGAGGCAGGAACGCTGGACTCCCCTTTGACTCTGCTCTTACAAGGCACAGTGATCCGCCAATCAAATGGTCTGTGGGTGGCTGCCACCCCACTGTTTCCCACCACCGACTCGTTTAACGAACATTGAGCATCTACTATGTGCCAGGCACTGAGGGATACGACAAAACATGTTACCTGGGCTGAGCACAGAGAACTGAGAGTCGAGGTACCAGGAGTCCAGAACACAGAAGGGACAGGAGCTGGTGAGGCGGCCTGATGAAGCCCAGCCTGAGGAAGTGAGAAATCAGGACAGCAACCCCTCCCTCAAGCGACAGATGCCCGGTACCGTGAGGCTGAATCAGGGCTCTGCCGGTAGCCCCCGCACCGCCCCCGAACCTTCCAAACGCTCTTCACTGCAGGTAACGAGGGGCTCCGGGGCGGGGGCCGAAGGCGGCGAAACCCCGACTTCGTGATCCCGCGTTTACACCGAGGCCCTGCCCGCTGCCAGGCGCCTCCGCAGTCCGCAGTTCCCTCCGAGGACCGTCCCCGGCCTCCACGCCTCCTTCCGCTGTGCACCTGCTCCTTCGCTCCCGCCACCCGCGGCGGCACCCGACCCCGGCCCACGCCCCCTCCCCAGGGGACCCGTCCTCCCCGCGCCCCCAGGCCGGCGGGAGGGGAGCGGCTCCTACATGAAGCTGCCGTCGGGACCCTCCGCAGGACCCGAACCCCAGACAGCGCGGCTGGCGGAGGAGGAGCCGGGACCAGCGAGCGGAAGCCGCGGGTCCGGAAGTGACGCACGGGCCGCGCGGCGCGCCGGAAGCCCGCGGGCGGCGAAGATGGCGGAGGGCAGCGGTCGCGCGGGCAGAAGCGGCGGGAGCGGCGCGGGGAAGGGGGCGGTGTCGGCCGAGCAGGTGAGGCGCGGAGAGGGCGGAGGAGGCCCGCCTGGCTGGGGCCGGGCCCGGGGCCGGCGCGAGAAGAGCGGGGCCCGCGGGCTGGCGCGGCCACCCGGAGCCGGCCGCCGGGCCCAGGGGGAGGGGCGGGAAGCCACGCCCCCGCGGGATGTGGGTGGGGCCTCCCCGAAGCGACCCCCGCGAGGTGCGGGTGCGGGAGGAGGCGCAGGGCTGCTGGGCGGCGGTTCGCCGCTCTTCCCGCTTCTCCGCACCCTCTGACACACTGGACGCAGCGGGGCTGGGCAGCTCGGAACGTCGCCCAGGGCGTTCATCCGCGGGCTGCCCCTGGGCTCTTCCCCGGCCCTACAGCCGAGTGGACAGTCGCAGTCACTGCAGAGCCACGTGACGCACGGACCCGAACAGCATAGGGGTTTATGGTAGTTTGAGTCGGGAGTCATTGTTAGAATTATTTTAGAGACCCAGGAACCCTGTTCTGATCCCACTTTGCATTTCCCCTGGGGCATGCCTCGCGTCAGGCGGCGTCTTACAGTTAAGCCAGAACGCCCTGGGTACCTTGGGAACCCTGGTTTGCTAACAGTGGGGCTGATGTTTAATAGAGGTGGGAAGAAATCTGCACAAGAGAAAGGGAAATGTAGTTAAACGGTGGCTCTTTAATTACACATTCATTTATCAGTTATTGGTTGAACATTTATTTACTCAGGCAGAGGTATCAGCATGAAGATTTTTGAAACTGTCCCTTTGCCACCAGTTCAAGTCGAGTTGGGGAAAATAAGATACACGGAATGCTCATATGAGGCAGAAGTGTCCTAAGAGGGCTATTAAGGGGTTTTGAGGAGAGAGGAAGACGTAGTCTCAGACTTAGTGGGACAAGGGGAAGAGACAAGGAACTAACTTTTTGAGCGTCATATGCCAGACACTCTGCAGGAGTGCAGGGAAACCCAAATGAAATAGATTTTATTTTCAAGTGCTCACAGACTCATTTGAGAAGAAAACCAAACAATAAGAACTGCAGGCCCTTCTCTACCCAGCGAGAGAACAGGAGATTATGATCAGGGACGGGATTGGGGTGAGGGGCAGGGGAGAAAGGGACGCTGTGATGTACTAGGGTGGCGTAGACTGTAAGGAGCACACTGGGGCCGGACTTGTGGTTTGAATCACGTTTCTGCTGTAGATGGTGACCTCCCACGAGTTACTGCTGCTCTTGGCTTTTTTTCCTCTGTAAAAATGGAGTGTGGTACCTGCCCCATCACTGTGTATTGATTATTAGGCAAGACAGTGAGTGCAGATACAGTACGTGCTTAATAAATGCCAGTTATTTTGTTTCCTAGAAGAGACAATCCTTCAGCTCAGTTCTAAAGGATGAGAGAAGTTAAGCAAAGAAGGAGTGGAGGATTTTCTAGGTAGAGGGAACAATGCGTTTAAAAGCACTAAGGCAGTGCTTGCTTCGGCAGCACATATACTAAAATTGGAACGATACAGAGAAGATTAGCATGGGAGAAAGGGGAGGGGGTGGGAGAGGAGGGGGGGAAGCTAAATATAAGGGGATGGAAAGAGGGGTCACATTAGGTGGTGAACTTATTATGCATCAAGTTGACAATGCACTGTGGAATTGTATGCCTGAAACCTATGTAATCCTTGCTAACAGATGTCACCCCAATAAGTCTAACAATAAAAATGAATTAAAAAAAA